>OVBX01002230.1:0-21168 GCA_900406325.1 Erucastrum elatum | reverse complement strand
TATATACATATATTCAGATAGATGTTTAATGTAGTTTTCCCTTTCTTATATTGTGTATTAACTTATTATTTATCTGTCTTATTTTAATATTGTATACTTAATTATTCTAACTTTTGCTTTTATATCAAATGGTAATATTACGATAGATGTTTAATGTAATATTTTTATTTCTTATATTTTATATTTACTTATTATTTATAATACTATTAAAATTTCAGATAGATATTCATTGTAGATTTTCAAATTTCTATATTGTATATTTATTTATTATTAATTTTAATGTTATGATATATTTTTTATTGTAATATTTTTATTTCATATATTATATATTTGCTAATTACTAATTTCACTATTTGTTTAATTTATTTTTTTTCATTTTCAGATATTGTGTATTTACTTATGATTTAATTTTTCTTACATTGTATACTTACTTATCTATTTGTTTTGCTTTTATAAAAAATATTATATTTTAGATGTTTAATGTGATATTTTACTTTACTATTGCATATTTATCTATCATTTTCTTTATTATAAATTTATCACATAGACGTTGAATGTAATATTTCTATTTTCTTACATTGTATAATTACTTATTATTTATTTTTACTTGTATAGATATTTAATCTTTTTTGTAATAATGCCATGTGGCTTCTTTTGGAAAAAAATATTTTTTTTGCTGATACGGACACTAACTGAAGCCTCAAATAATTGTATTATATATATATATATATATATATAATGTTTCAAAATTTTTGTTTTATATCAAATTGCAATATTTTGATAGATGTTTAATGTAATATATATTTTATGTTGTATATTTATTTATTTTTAAATAGATATTAATGTAATATTTTGTTTTTCTTATATGGTATATTTATGTATTATCTATTTTCATTATATTGTTTATTTAATTTATTATTTATTTTATTATATATTTTCAGATATATGTTTAATGTAATATTTTTATTTCGTATATGGTATATTTACTTATTATTATTTTTCATTCTATTGTATATTTACTTTTTTGTTTTTTAATAAAAATGTCACGTGCCATATTCCGGGCGAAATTGTTTTTGCTGATATGGACGCTCTCTCGAGCCTCAAAGGATCATTTTCTGATATTGTGTATTACTTATTATTTATTTTTGTTATATTTTATATTTACTTATCTATTTTTTTTGCTTTTATATCAAATTATTATATGACTATAAATGTTTAATGTGATTTTTTACTATTATATTGCATATTTATTTATCATTTATTTTATATAATTTTATCAGATAGATGTTGAATGCAATATTTCAATTTTTTTTTTCATTGTATATTTACTTATTATTTTTGTATATTGATATTTACTCGTTTTGTAATAATGCCACGTGGTTTTTTTTTTGAAGAAAGATATTTTAATGACACAGACACGAACTGGAGCTTCAAATAATTGAATATTTATTTATTACTTTTTATATATTTTATATTTAATATTTCTAATTATTTTGCTTCATATAAAATTGCAATATTACAAAAGATATTAATGTAATAGTTCTATTTTATATTGTATATATAATTTATTATTTATTTTATTATATATTTTCAGATTGATATTTAATGTACTATTTCTTTTTATATGGTATATTTACGTATTATCTATTTTTCAGTATATTGTATATTTATTTTATTATATATTTTCAAATATGTGTTTAATGTAATATTTCTATTTTGTATACTGTATATTTATATAGTATCCATTTTTTATTCTATTGAATATTTTTTTTTTTTGGGTTTTAGTAATAACGTCACGTGGCATCTTCCGAGATAATTTTTTCAGTGCTGTGGTGTGAGGTACAAGATTCAAATCCTTTTAGTAACAAATTTGTTTGTTTACAATTTAGTGGTAAAATTACGTAATTTTGATTTTCATTGAATAGTTAACACCAGACCTTCATCAATATATAGATGTCTTATATTATGGTTGACTATTATTTGAAATATTGAAACTAGAGTTCAACCCGCACATTTGTGCGGGTATTTTTTTATTTCTAAAGTTTGATATTATATTTTTTTAAAATATGATTTATATTTTAGTGTTATGCATTATATAACTATTAAATCTTATTTATTGTGTTTCCTATTATTTTAAAAATATATAGTGATTTTTATGCATTTTATCTTTTTATTAATTGTTATTACATTTTTTGATTCTGGTACAATTAAAATATAATTTGAAATTATAAAATTAAGAATCTTCTTCAACATATTATTTTGAAAAATATATAGCTGTATAAACAAAATTTTAACATATGGTAGTAACTTTATTATGGTATAAAATATTATGTACTTAACAAAATTTTCACTGTTTAATAGTAAATGATAATTTTTTTAAATGAAGCATTTAAAAATTAAATCGGTTAAATTACCTATCAAATATAATTTTTCATATTTTATTTTTATTATACTTCTATTTTAATATAAAACGGACCATAATTATAAAATTATAATGAATAGCATTTATATTTTTATGTTTTATAATAAAATTTAATTAATATTAATCAATATTAAATTATTAATTAAGAAATTAATTAATGCATTATTTAATTAAAATATTTTAAAAGCTAAGTAATATTTTGTTAGATTTTCCTCAACAGATTTTGTTATAACTAAAAATAAAATTCAAATTTATAGTTAAACTTGATCATTATTAATATTCTTATTGATTAGCATATCATATTTTGTAATTAATGAAATAGACCTATTATGACTTTTTACCGTAGATAAAAATATTACTTCTCTTTTATTAAAGAAGATGTGCATTTTTGATATGTCATATCTTCATAGCCGTTTTTCACGTAAATAACAAATTGATTTACCGAACAATGTTTTTCTTTTACAATTCACGATGTTAAAAATAAATCATTACATAATTATATGAATGAAAAAGTATTTAGAATCATTATTATTGTACTTTAATGCATATCTGATAAATATCAGTATTATATATAATTTTCAGTTTATTAATTGGTTAAAGTATTATGAAGGGAGGACAGGATAACTAGTTGAGATGTAACTTTAAGATTTTTTTACTAAAAAAAATCTGACCTTAATTAAACCTCAAATATTTTAAGTAGGACTATAAAATCAATAAAATGCACGTTTTAAGCATTTACATGTTTTGTTTTTGGAAAAATCACAATTTCAACCTTCACACACTTATACACACCTTTTTTTAACACATAGTTATACACACACTTTAAACTTTTATTTTTTTTCTCATTAAACTTCTAACCTTAAGATTAGTAATTTTAACATACTAAACCTTGAACTTTTTCTCATGTATATGGATGACATGGAAGTTTGAGGTGTCAAGAAGTGATAATGAGGCCAAATGACTAGATAAATAGCGATGACATGTAAATTTTTAAAACATTATATTTTCAGTACTAAAAATAAAATTTTCCCAAAACTATAGTTAAAAGTTGGAAACTTTAAAATTCTAATCATTGGCAAATTTAACATTTGCTTTTGGAAATTGTAATCTTTAGACGAAAAAGATGTCAAGTCATAAAATTACAAAAAAGAAAAATAGAAACATATATATATATATTATAATTCGAAATCACATCAAAAATATACACCTAAATTTGTAGATATAAGAAACACAGAGGATTTGACTAAAAAAAACACAAAGGATATTTAATCCGAGAATTAGCAAAGACTGCTCAACTATAACCAATATACTTTTTTTTTCTTTATTCTAATTCTATGTTTGATCCTTTGTCGTCGAGAAACATGTTATATTATCACAATTTGTGTTTAATATATTTACAAATCCAGCTATATACTTTTGATATGATTTTGAATTTTAATTTGTGTATATATATATATATTAATAATTTTATGACACAACATCTTTTTCTTCTAAATATTAAAATTTTCAAAAATTTTAATTAAATTTCCAATTTTCTAATTTTATAAATATAGTGTTGGTAAATTTTTTTTTTTTTAATTTTAGTAATAATGAAATCTTTTCACATGCATTGCTGTTTATTTAGTCATTTTGTCCACTCATCACTTATTGACACCTCATATTTCTATGTCATCAATATTTTGCAGGAAAAGATTCTGATATGCTAAAATTGTTATTTTGAAAGTTTGTGTAAGTGCTAGTATGAAAATTTAAAATGCGATTTTTCCTTTTCGGTTTTAAGCATTCACTTGTCAACACGAGAAAGATGTCTTCTCAGAATCTTCCACAGATTCATTTGTACAGCATAGTTTTCACCAATGAAAGAGAACCAGCCAATTAAAAGACGTACCGACTAAAGAAAAGAAAGTACGCATACGTAATCAAGACAAATGATTAATAACCTCATACTAATTAATTAGAAATTATTATTATACTAATCAACAGAGGGGAAAAATAATCTGAACAAAGTGGGCAGGACAACAATCACACCATTAACATGACCATTTAGCATCTCAGCTCCAAACGACAAACGTTTTCGATTTTCCTTTACTCTCTGTTGTAGAAGAAGAAAAGCAGATCAAGTTTGATTTGTCTTTGATAAACCAAAGTTCATTTTTTAAAGCAGGTAAAGACAAAGTGATTAGAACAGTGGATGCTCTTATCACGGGTCCACTTTGTTCTCGGGAAAGAATCTTTAAGCCCATATCAGTCACATGATTGGAGATTAAAATAGTCTAATCTTTACCTTCACCAGCTACTTGTGTCCAGAAGAGGAAGAAAAAAGAAAACACCATTCCACAAAAGACACAAGCTTTGTGAGAGAACAACTCTCACAGCTTTGTTTATTTTCTTATTTTGTGAGGGTGCTTTGTGTATTTAGAAACGCAAAATCTTTGCCTGTTGTCAGTGTTTTCTCTATGTGTTCTTGGGTTAGGTCATAAACCCAAAGTGAAGCTTTATCTCTCTCTTTGTGCAAGAAAATCTTGATAAAGTTGGTAACTTTTGCTGAAACTTTTACTATATCTCTTTGCTTTTCTATTTTGGATTTTCTTTCAGCATAATTTTTGGAATTGGGTCCAGTTTTTTCAGAACACTTTTCATTGATTGTCCTGTGGGAGAGTTTCCATGTGCATAGGGGAGAATCTTGTACTTGAAATTGATAGCACTACTTTGATTAATACCCTCTTCTAAGTCAACTCTCCGTTGATAGTGAAGCTGTTTATATCATACTTTTAATAACATTTCTGATCTCATCCTTTAGAAAAAGCACTTATAATATTCAAAGTTGGGAAAACAACAGTTTGATGCTTCTCTTCTCTTGTTCTTGGAAGGGTTTTTGATAATGTCTCTGCATCTTTTTTTTTCCCAGATAGGCGTTTTAACATACTGAGGAGTGTACCAATAAATCACTGGACTTTGCTCTTGTGACTTTTTCACCTATGGGGTTAGATATGGAAGATGATGGTGGTAGCGATGGGGGAGAAGGAAATGGTGGGTTTTCACCTAATTCTAGCTTTGGGGCATTCACTGAGACGGCCATGGATTTGGATTTCATGGATGAGCTCTTGTTTGATGGATGTTGGCTAGAGACAACAGATAGTAAGAGCTTGAAGGAAACAGAAGAAGCTGCTTCAGCTTCTACAGCCATGAATGACAATAGCCCTTTCCTCTGCTTTGGTGAGAGCCCAGCTCAAGATGAAGAAACAGAGAAAATGAATCAAGAACCATTTAATCAGGGTGCAACAGATTTTGATCAAGCAGAAAAGTTTCTACTAGATGAAGCTGAGGTGGGAAGAAGTTGGTGGATTGCCCCAAGAACAAGTGAAGACCCTTCTTCATCTGTGAAGGAGAGGCTATTGAGAGCTATAAGCGGTCTTGAAGAAGCGGTGCCTGATAAGGACTTCTTGGTGCAGATATGGGTGCCATTTCAGCAGGGAGGGAAGAACTTTCTAACCACTCTGGCGCAACCACATTTATTCAACCAAAAATACTCAAGCCTTGCAAAGTACAGACATGTTTCAGAGAGTTATAACTTCCCAGCTGATGAGGGTTCCACAGAAGGAGGTCTTCCCGGTCGTGTTTTCCTGCAGAAATTTCCTGAGTGGACTCCTGATGTTCGTTTCTTTAGAAGTGATGAGTATCCGCGCATCAAAGAAGCACAAAAGTGTGATGTTCGCGGCTCGCTTGCCCTTCCTGTGTTTGAAAGATGTAGTGGGACTTGTTTAGGTGTTGTTGAGGTGGTCACTACAACTCAGAAGATGAATTACCGTCCAGAACTTGAGAATATCTGTAAAGCTCTTGAGGTTCCACTCTTACTTTAAACCTTGTCTTAAATGTCTATTTCACTGGAGGGCTTTCCCTTTGTGGGCTTCTTCTATCATTCTGCATTTTCTTTGGTTCTATGTGACAAGAGTGAGAAACTCACAGATGTTGCTGTTTTTTCAGGCCGTGGATTTAAGGAGTTCAAGTAACTTAAAACCTCCAAGCAATGAGGTGCATTAACTGGACTATTACTTTATTCAAGTCATATAAAACAAATGCTAAGGTCATACCCCCATGTTTCAGTGTCTGCAGGTGTATGATGATTACTACTACGCTGCGTTACCTGAGATATCAGATTTTTTGGCATCAGTCTGCAGAAAATATGATTTGCCTCTAGCTTTGTCATGGGCCCCCTGTGCTCGTCAGAGGAAAGGTGGATCCCGGCATTCTGATAAGAACTTTTCTCAGTGCGTTTCGACAATCGATTCTGCTTGCTTTGTTCTACATGAAGAAAGCAAATACTTTCTGGAGGCATGCTCTGAGCATCATCTTCTCCAGGGAGAAGGAATTGTTGGGAAAGCATTCAAAGCAACCAAACTGTGTTTTGTTCCTGAAGTGGCCACGTTTAGCAAGACCAACTACCCTCTTGCGCACCACGCCAAGATCTCCGGACTACACGCTGCTTTAGCAGTCCCGTTAAAGAGCAAATGCAATGGTCTGGTCGAGTTTGTGCTGGAATTCTTCTTTCCAAAAGGGTGCCTTGACACTGAAGCAAAGCAGGAAATGCTCAAGTCAATCTCTGTGACTATGCAGCAGGATTTCAGGAGTTCAAATCTTGTCATCGACAAGGATCTAGAGTTAGAAGTCGTATTGCCTGTTAGAGAGGACATGGTTTTGTCAGAGAACCCACTAACTGGAGCAGAAACCGCAGAGGCGTTGAGAGAAATTCATCTGCTGCAAGAGTCCTCATGGATCTCGCACATGATAAAGGCTAACGAGAAGGGTAAGGAGGTGTCACTTTCTTGGGAGTACCAGAATGAAGATCCAAAAGATGAGTTCAAGCTCTCATCTGGCTGGGATAACAATCAGCTTGCTCCATCCCCTAATAATATTCCTTCAGGACTCAGAGTTGATGCTGGTCCAAGTATCGAATCAGCTTCCACTGGTGGTGGAAATAAGTTAGGGAGTAGAAGAGCAGGGGAAAAGAGAAGAACAAAAACGGAAAAGATCATTGGTTTGGATGTTCTTCGACAATACTTTGCTGGAAGCCTCAAGGATGCAGCCAAGAGCATTGGTGGTAAGAACACACTGCTAGAAACAGTCTCACTCTCAATGCATTTTGATTCTTCTTGTGTCCTGGGAATAGCCTAACCAAAACGATCTTTAGTCCAAACCCAAATGAATATGTAACACTAAAATGCAAGTAAGAGGATCATTAGCAAATATAAGCACACATCGAGAACCATGAATTTGTCTTTACATTCTTTCTGTAATGTAGTGGATCAGTGTGCTCTGCCAGCATTTTCAACATATTGCTTCAGACAGTGAGGTGACAGTGTTTTGTTCCTATATTGCAGTTTGTCCAACTACCTTGAAAAGGATATGCAGGCACCATGGGATAACAAGATGGCCCTCCAGGAAAATCAAGAAGGTTGGGCATTCATTGAAGAAACTCCAACTCGTTATGGACTCTGTTCAAGGTGCGCAGGGATCTATCCCACTCGATTCATTCTATACAAGCTTCCCAGAGTTGAGCTCCCCAAATATTTCCAGCAATGGCTCTTCCTTGAAAAATAGTGAACAGTTACAGCATTTGAATATTCCAAACGATGGTCTGGCAGAGGATAAACCAGCAGCACAAATGTCACCATCATCTTCTTGCTCTGGTTCAAACACGAATACTCCAAACACTCTGCATGTTGCTGAGGATGCTGATGGGTTCTTGAAGAAAGCTCACAGCGAGGCCGAACTGCAGAATGGGAATCAGGAGGAAACAAAATGTATAGCAAGAACCCAAAGCCATAACGTATTCAAGGAGCCTCCATTACCAGGTAGTAGCAAGATGAGCTTAAGAGATGGAGGGGGCATTAAAGTGAAAGCAACATTTGGTGAGGCCATAATAAGGTTTACCTTGCTCCCGAGCTCGGGCTACACAGAGCTGCAGCAAGAGATTGCTAGGCGTTTCAACATAAATGACGTTTCCTGGTTTGATCTCAAGTATTTGGATGATGATAACGAATGGGTTCTTCTCACATGTGAAGCGGATCTTGAGGAATGCGTCGACATATATAGATCATCACAGAGTCAAACAATTAAAATAAGTTTGCACGACCCTTATCAATTCAAACTGGGAGGTTCTTTTGGTAGCTCTGGTCCATCCTAATAAACAATCAAAGCAAAGGTTGTAACATAAAAGCACAAGCAAGAGTGTTCTAATCTACTAGCTGTTAGAAATCTCATGTGCAACATATTTCCAGTGCCCTGAAGACCATTTTCCAAGTGGCAGTAGTAACTGGTCTCCTGCATTGCCTGCAGATTTTTGTGTATAGGCGTTGCATACAGAAACTTGTATTTTATGCCTGTCCAATCATTTCTTAAGCTCTGCAACTACGTAGAGTAAATAATTATGTGTATTTCACTTATGTAATGTCTGCTTTCAGGATTAGTGTATTACTATCTAATCCTTTATGTATGTGTATGTTTCAACAAACTCAGTCTCTTTGTACCAATCAAACTCTTATTGTTCGAGAAACCAGACACTGTGCGGACAAAAAGCACAAGAATAGTAAGCTTACATATTTCCAATTAGGTATGTTGTGTTTCTTTGACCCAAAATTCAAAGTTGGCTTCAAATTCAGTATGAAAGTGGGCGGCTCTTTTCCCTCTTTTTCTCCACCAGCTTGGTCTTGCAACTTGTGTTCACCGCCCAGTAATGCAATATTTACTTTTAGTACCCTTGAAAACGTCTTTCTTTCAGCATATCTGTGCCCAAACCTATCTTCTTGGCTGCTTCTACTAGATTAGCTGTAAAGACAGAAGAATACAGAATAGGAAGGTCAGACTCTGAAATACTGTTTCACTGAACAGGAAGGCTTTTGTATAGGGATATATTAGCTTCAGTAGAGATGATCTCTCAGGCTGTACATGAGCTTCTATAATAAGTCTAAAATTGTGTACATGAGTATGGAGACAATGATTGAAAGGGTATGCCTTCGATGGAGAAATTTACTGCTGCAAGTAACCATTCCTACTCTACGTTACTACAACTGGTCTTCCACAAATATAAGAAGGTTGTTACTAGGGGAACTAAACTTACATCAACAGTTATCTTTCTTGTTTCATTGTCCTCAGTGTTGGATTTTGTTAGGTTCTATAAGTTCTAGTTTCTTCTTACTCGTACCTGTCAACTGAGACTAGCCTTTGCATCCTTGTTGATCTGCACCTGAAATTTGCGCTTGACCGTCATCTGAACATTCCCATCAGATAGAAAACAGATTCATGCAATATCTCTAAACATCGTCCTCCCAGTAGTCTAAGTAGTCAACTCTTGGAGGCTGAAAGCTTGATATATCCCCCTGTCCCCATCCTTTTTTCACCCTTATCAGAGATTTCAGTGCAACTCCACTGCCGTCGTCTCTGCAAAATAGGAATTGATAGAGGGAACATTCATTAAGTTTCTGAAAACATATTTAAATCGACTCTCTAATTGTCACCTCAGTGGAAACCAAAGAGTCCTTTCTCTAATCATGTACACCAATGCTTGGAAACTTTTATTTTTCAAACCAGAACTTCAAAGGACAGTAAAGAACTAAGTAACATCCAGCAAGAACATCTTTAAATAACCATACCTGTGCAATGTATTCTGCCAGTTATTTCCACCATATTTATTATGCTTTTTCTGGTGTAAATTCGTCGAATTTGGATCGACTTTGTTTGCTACTTCACCAACTGAAGCCATTTCCATCATCTTCTCAGCAAATTCATTTGCCTCTTTCTTATTTCCCATCTTGCCTAAGCCATCTATTACAGGCATCAATGCTGCAGGGTCAAACCCGTATCCTTTATCTATCATCCTATGCAAAATTCCACTAGCTACTTCTAGCTCATCCTTCTTACATAAGCTCTCAATAAGATTTCTATATAGAAAATCCCCCAACTCAAAACCTCTATCCAAAACTGTTTCAAGCAACTCTGTGGCCTTTAAGAGTTGCCCTGCAGCAAGCAACTCATTGAACATCAAGCTGTAAAGGACTTCCTTTTGTCCACAGATACTTACAGCTGTCTCGAAAACTTCTTGAGCCATGTCAAAGTCTGGGACCTTACAGAACGCTCCAATTAAATATTTGAAGGAAAAGACATTTGGGGTTACGTTCTTCTGCATCATTTCGTCTAACAGGTTAGTTGCATCTTCAACTTTTTCCCCCTCGCAAAGATACTTAATTGCGGTATTGTAGGTGCAGATATTAGGAGAAATGCCCTTTTCTTTCATCTCATCCATCAATCCGTGAATTTCAAATATCTGATTTTGTATACCTAAGCCTAGGATCAGTGAGTTATAAGTCTCTAGGCTCTTATGACAACCTTTCTTCTCCATGTCTTTGAGAACGCGAAATGCAGATGATACTTTCCCCTGTTTGCAGAAATGATGGATGAAGATGTTGTATGCCACAGAGTCCGGTTGAAGTTTCTCTGCCATCATCTCAGCAAACAACTTCTTCGCTTCAGCGAACCTTCCGGCTTTGCACAAACCATTAAGTAAAGTCGAGTAAGTGATCAGGTCAGGCAAGCAATTGTTCTCGATCATGCTGTCATCCACCAGTCCAACATATGAATTTCCTAGGTTACCAAGAGCAGCACTTCCATGCACCCGCATTCCCTTAACAATCTCAATAGCTTTATCTAATTCACCACTTCCACAGAGTCCATCAACTATAATGTTGCAGGTGACAGTATCTAGTCCATAACCTTTTTCATTCATCTTTCGTAGCAACTCTTCCGCTTCAGACATTCTCCCCATCTTCCAAAGGCTATGGAGCAAAATATTACAAGTATATGCATTCGGCATGCAACTATTCCTCATCATCTCCTGCAATAGGCTTTTAGCTGCGTCGACTTTCCCAACACTGCAATAACCGTGAAGAAGACAGCCAAAAGTTACAGAATCTGGAGAGACCCCATTTCTTTTCATTAAGCCAACGATAGCGTTTGCATCAGACAGCATGCCCAATTTGCACAATCCATCCATCAAGATATTGTAAGAATATATGCTTGGCCATATTCCCTTATCAGTCATCTGCTGAAGGACTGTTTCAGCCTCTATAAACTTCCCATGCCTGACCAATCCTTGCAACCAAATATTGTAACTCTGCAGACTACTAAGATCATCATTTTCTCTAATCGACTCAAAGAGGGTCTTAGCTTCCTCCAGCATCCCTACGTTGCAGAACCCTTTCAGCATCAAGTTGTACGTTATCCTATTGGGACGAGGAAGACCCAGATACTCATCGAGCTCCATATCCCTGAAAATCCTAGACGCGTCAAGAACTTTTCCTTCTTTACATAGCGCAGATATCCTAGCATTAAAAGTCACAATATCAGGAACCAAACCTTCCCCTCGCATCCTCTCCACCAGCTTCTCAGAATCATCGTTCCTTCCTTCTCTACAGAAGCTCGAAACGATGGTATTATACACGACCTTATTAGGCGAAACCCCAAAACTCTCCATTGAATTCAACAACTCTAGCCCTTTATCAGGCAGACCAACTCTACAATACCCACGAACCAATATCCCGAAAGTAAACTCATTTGGCTTGCAACCTTTCTCAGGCATTTCGTCGAACAACTCACGTGCAGCGTCCACACAACTTGAATCACACAATGCACGGATCAATAGATTGAACGTGTACGTCTGTGGAGCAGTCCGAGAGAGCACCATATCTTTATACAGCCACGAGACGTAATCTACACGTCTCTCCTTGATGCAACCTTCAAGCAAGACGTTATACATATAGATTCCGGGACCTTTCTCAGGGAATTGAGACCGGACGAATTGGAATTGAGAGAACGCTTTGTCGATGTGATTCGATTTCGCAAAGATTGATGCGACGGAGAGAAAGGATGAAGCTTTGGCGTTTTGGAGTGAGGAGGAGAGGATGAGACTGTGAAGCTCGTCGATTTCTTGTTGCATTTGGCCTTTGACGAGGATACGAGCGATGGTGGGTGCTGCGGATAGAGATGTGGCGTGGCTCTCTTGTGAAGGAGAGGAGAGGATCCTCTTGTAGAGTCTCCATGCTAATCTCGGATTGTTCGTGTTCTTCAACAAGGCCTTCTTCACTAGTGTACCAGACACCTCCATTTGAAACTGAAATGAATTTCAAATTGGAGGATGCATATCACATCTAAGCCCAGACCGGTTCCGGTTAGTTTTTCGGATTTCTATAAATCCGGTTTGGTTTTAATTGAGTTCGTTTTTAATTTCAGTTCATTGTAGTAAAAATACAAGAAATCAACTAATATCGTGACTATCCAACGACCGACCATATACCACCACATTTCATAACTCCATCAAATTTAAATTCCACCCAAGATGAAAAATTGAATCCTATTTTTCCTATATATATTTGATTTATTGTTCATCAATTAATTTTGTTAAATCATAATTATTCAATTGAAATCGAGAAAACAAAAATTTTAATACTAACTTTACTTTTTTTTTTTTTTTGTGGAAGCCCCCTTGGTCCAGTGGTTTGACTAAGGGTTCATGTAATGCTTCTACACCCAGAGGTCTGGGATTCAAACCCCAGAAAATTCATAATTATGCAGATTATGGAGAAATATGTTACAAGAGATCTTCAGCTTGGTACATGACGTACCATCGAACATAGATCTTATAAGACGGCGCGGAGCGGTGCAGTTAGACGTGAATTCTCATATAATGGAAGAATTGTTGGCTGTAGAATCGTTTATGTAATATTTTTATCATTGTAATAGCATAATTAATCAGACGTTAAAAAAAATATTTACTTTTTTTTGTCAAAAAAAACACACAACTTCTTATTAATCCAAATAAATATCAAATTTATCAAACCACTTAAATATTGTTTGGTCAACTTTAAATGAATAAAAACAGAATCGTTTGGATATTTGTGAGTTATAGTTTTGTGTTTTTTTTGTCAACTAGTTCTAGTTTTGCTTTGTTTTGTTTTGGTTTTGATTTCGAATTTTCGGTTTGGTCTGGTACATGAACACGGTATTAAAAAGTGGGTTCAAAAGAAAATATTAAACTAAATACGGGCCAAACCGTAAAAGATTGTTAAGAATATGGGGCTAACATGTAAATAGCAGTCAATTTTTAGACTGAGTAAAAAGTAAACGCTCTTCGTTTTAAAGTCGCACGTCCCCTCCTCCCTTCTCTTCTTCTTCTCTCCTACTGAAGAAGAATCCGATTCCGATCAAAAAAAAAACTTGCAGAGAACAAGATGTCTCGCCGCCAATCCCTCTCCCTACTGAAGAATCTCACCAGATTCACAACCGGGTCTACAACCCAGACCCGATCCGTGACATACATGCCCAGACCCGGCGACGGGAAGCCACGACCCGTGACGTTGATCCCTGGAGACGGAATAGGTCCTCTGGTGACAAACGCGGTGGAGCAAGTGATGGAGGCGATGCACGCACCCGTCTACTTCGAGCCTTTCGACGTTCACGGAGACATGAAGAGTTTGCCTGAAGGGTTGCTGGAGTCGATCAAGAAGAACAAGGTTTGTTTGAAAGGAGGGCTCAAGACTCCCGTAGGCGGTGGTGTGAGTTCGTTGAATGTGAACTTGAGGAAGGAGCTTGATCTGTTTGCGTCGTTGGTCAACTGTTTTAATTTGCCTGGGTTGGAGTCGCGTCATGAGAACGTGGATATAGTGGTGATTAGGGAGAACACGGAAGGTGAGTATGCGGGGCTTGAGCATGAAGTTGTTCCTGGTGTTGTTGAGAGCCTTAAGGTGCCTTTTTTTTTTAAACTCTTTTAAAGTTTCTTCCTTTTTTTGGTGGGTGTTTGCAGAAAAATGCTAGTCTCTGTCCGTGGACTTGGTTCTTGTGTCTATAGTGTGTATGCATACGAACTTGATTCTTGTTTGCAGAATGCTAGTCTTAGTCTCTATCCATGGCATTGGTTCTTGTGTTTGTGTGTATGTGCAAAAACTTGGATCTTGTAAAACTATTTGCAGAATGCTAGTCTCTTTCCATGGACTTGGTTCTTGTGTCTATTATATGAATTGTGTGTATACGAGCTTGGTTCGTGTGAAACTTTTTGCAGAATGCTAGTCTCTGTCTATGAACTTGGTTCTTGTGTCTATTTTGTGTACGTATACGAGCTTGGTTCTTGTGAAACTGTTTGCAGAAGGCTACTCTCACTCCGTTAACTTGGTTCTTGTGTCTATTGTGTGTACGTATACAGACTTGGTTATTGTGAAGCTATTTGCAGAATAGTAGTTCTTGTGCCTATTGTGTTGTATAGAACTTGATTTTTGTTTGGAGAATGCTAGTCTCTGTCCATTTACTTGGTTCTTGTGTCCTATTCTATGTATGTATTTGAGCTTGCTTCTTGTGAAACTGTATGAAAATGACTAGACTCTGTCTATGGACTTGGTTCTTGTGTCTTTGTGTGTATGTTTAAAACTTGGTTCTTGTGAAACTGTTTGCAGAATGCTACTCTCTGTCCATGGACTTGGTTCTTGTGTCTGTAGTTTGTATGTATACGAAATTTTCTAATTCCTATCATGTTTTCATTTGGGGGCATAAGCGAGTACCACTTGTCTTAAGATGTCTCTGATACTTAATGTTATGCTAGGTGATTACAAAGTTCTGTTCGGAGCGTATTGCGAAGTATGCGTTCGAGTATGCCTACTTGAACAACAGGAAGAAAGTTACAGCAGTGCACAAGGCTAACATCATGAAACTCGCAGATGGTTTGTTCTTGGAATCCTGTCAAGAGGTTGCTAAGAAGTATCCAAGCATTGCCTACAACGAGATCATTGTTGATAACTGCTGTATGCAACTTGTTGCAAGACCTGAGCAATTTGACGTCATGGTAAAGTGTTTTCACCACTTGTTGATCTACTAGCTTCCTTGGACTTGGGCTTAATTTACATGAGAGACTCCACCTTTGCAGGTTACACCCAATCTCTATGGTAATCTAGTTGCAAACACTGCTGCTGGTATTGCTGGAGGCACTGGAGTCATGCCTGGAGGTCAAGCCTTTCTCTGATTTAATGCACCATAGAGAGAAATAGATCCTTTTGCTAATTAGATTTGAAACTGTGAACAGGAAACGTTGGAGCAGAGTATGCAGTGTTTGAGCAAGGAGCATCAGCGGGGAACGTGGGGAAGGACACGACGGAAGAGCAGAAGAATGCAAACCCTGTGGCGTTGCTTCTCTCATCAGCCATGATGCTTAGACATCTTCAGTTCCCTTCTTTTGCTGATAGGCTTGAAACCGCGGTGAAGCGTGTCATCGCTGAAGGAAAATGCAGGACTGAAGATCTTGGCGGAAAGAGTACTACCCAAGAGGTCGTCGACGCGGTCATTTCAAAGCTGGATTGAGTCTTTCATCACTGCTCAAGATAGGTGGTATGTTTGATTCAAACACGCAGTCTACGGATGTGTGTACCTCTCTTTTTTTCCACATTCTTTCAGGATAACTCGAAACTGGCACTAAAAATAATAAATATAAAATCATGGTTTTGTTGATATATTTTTAATTGGGTTGTCGTCAAATTGCGATTTTGCTCTCCCAAGAAGAAAGGAAAGGATACAAATGCTTATTTTTTGTTTTTCCTGTACTTTTGAGTTTTGAATAAATGAAACTTACATTTAACTTCTTTATAAAAGATATACTGTGCTTCAAGTGGAACGATATTTGTTTTTTCTTTGTTTTTTTTGCTAAAAGAACGATGTTTGTTTCCAAATGGTTTGTTGCTTAAAGTAAAAGCACTGTAAATTAGTAATGTTGGAACTTTGAAATTTTATTAATTTATAGAGATATTAATTTACAAATGTTTCATTTTTAAGAATTTTTTTTCTATTTTTAAATATTTTTATTTATAAAATAAGAAAATAGTTGATTTTAATATTTGATCTTATCGTATATAAATTATTTAAATTTTATAAATTTGACTTTTGTAATGTTTTATTATATTATTTGGTCTATGTTTTTATGTTTCATAGAATTATTACGTGGTTTTGGTTTCTGATATATTTTTACTAAATATAAACAAAATATATTTTTTGGAACAACTCTAGTTATGTCAAGTTCTCTCTCTCCTCTCATACTTCTTGGCAAGAGACATCTCGCTATTATTACCAACATTGTCTCTAACAGTAACGGCCCTTTCCGATCTCTAACAATATAATGTTTAGTTTGTAAATATATAAAATTAAATATAGATAGATTATTAATTTAGGATTTTAATGGGACTATATATGTACATGAGAATTTTAAAAATAATATTATTTTATTATTTTATCGATTTGTGTCATATTTTACACTGGTCCAAGTTAGGACCGATAAAATTTATTAATTTGTAGAGATTATTAATTTATTAAGTATTAAATTATAGAGGTTTTACTGTATTTTGTTTAATATTATCTTTTTGTTCTTTATGCTGAGTTATATACTCAAATCAGATTCTCATTGAGTGGGAATGTTTTGATTGAATTGAGAGTTTTGGAAGAATGTACCCAACCGCTTGACATGTTAAGATCTTGAGATATATTACAAAAATAAAATGAACTAACCAATGCCGTAATTTAACCTTTTCATACGATAAAGGGACTTTTTCTTAACAAAAGAGAAGATAAAACCTAATATACAAGGGTCGGTTCAGTACGCACAGATTATATATTTCAACTAGGTGGACCGTCCGTGTGCGGACGTTAATATTATAATTAAATTGATGATTTCATATTTAACAATCTATAATACATATATGACATATATGTGTGTTTAATATGAAAGATTCATTGTAATTATAAGTCTTAGGTTCATAACAGATAATATACTTAGTTTAGATTAAAAAAATCTAATAGTGAATGGCATTTCAGTATAGTGAAACGAAAAACATTGACTTGATAATTTCACAATATTTGAATTAAAGTTTATACATATCACCGGTGTGATTTATCTTAGTCGGATTCATTTGCGTAAAAAGACTTGCGTATAAAGATATAATTAAAACTAAATATTTTGATTTTTATATGCATGATTTTTGTATATAATATACCTTGCTTGTAGGTCATTCACTACAGACACGTCAGGATTCCATAGAACTTGGGTGTATTCGTTAAACCCTGTAAGAAAAACTGATTTTGGACGTAATTAAAATAAGAAATTTTTTTATGGATAATAATAATTATTATTATTTGAATAATACAAAGCAAAATACAACACGAGAACTGATTTATATGCCATAAGTAATAGACATATTTCCGTTTCTCCATGAAGTTGAACACGAACTCATTCTCGTTCAAAATTAACTGCAACGATCTCAGAAGCTTCACATCAGAAGATACGTTCTCTATACGAAAAACACTATTATATTAAATAATTTAAATATACATAGACAAATATCTAGTAACAATAAACATACTATAGTTTCACAAAAAAACATACTATAGTCTACTTCACGTAGTATACATGAGATCCATAATTTCAATTTCAAGATCTATGTCTGTTTCTAGCCATCTAGCTTCAATTGGTAAGCAGAGTTATTAAGAAGAGGGGAATCAAAGATTCAAACTCATGTCCTAGAATAATTGTGAGTGCACAATAACCAAATAAACCATTTTCACCATATATGCTCAAGGTAAAACATTAAATATCTAAATAATAGTGGGTGCACTTGCACCCATAGTCTTCAAGCTAGATTCGCCACTGTTCAATGGATAGATAAATTGTATTATACAAAAAAATTCTTACTTTTTCTTCATGAGTCTCTGGTAGACTTTAAGCTCCAGCTTTTCCAAGACAAGAAGATACACACCTGACCTCAACAACCTGATGGAACCAGAAAATCTACCAGTGACTCACAACAGGAAATTCTCGTTGAAGATAAATGTGTGACCGAACTGGGAGGCCAGAAACTAGAACTGCACAAGACCTTGTCTCCTCTTGGAAATTCCTCAAAAGTCAAATATCTGAGCAGTCTCAATACTTGTTATTACAGCAATTAGGGACACACTTTTTGTAAATGGTTGATCAGGATATTACAAATAAATAATACATAAGTGAATGTTAAAGCATTTCAAAATCATGAATTTGACCTTGAAGTAGGTCTTCCAACAATCGGCAAGTCACATATAATGCTCCAACTACAGTTTTTAAACACTAAATAAGGAAACTGAAAACAGAAATAAAGATGAACAAAGACAATTTTCCTGAAGAAGAGATAACCAGCTTACAATTCAATAATAACTCCAAAAAATTTCATGAGAAGAAGAGATCCAGCTTTTTAATTTCTCAGGCAATTTTCTATTGGAGGTCGACTCTTTATCAGCCTGCATTTCCAAAACCATACATGCTCTCAGAACTCAAAATCAGAGACATGAAACTAAACTAAATTAAGATTTTAATTTTATAACGAACTACATATAGAGCTTCCAATTCCCAAGCAGATACCCAATTACCAAACTCTGAACAAAAGCGCATGCAAATATATCAAATCTAACATCAGAACACAAGAAAAAAGAAAGAAGCTTATCTATTGTACAACATGTAAGATCCTGATATGAAATTATACATCAGTGGAGCAGAGAAGTACAAGAAAACTTTGCTTGTCAAAAGCAATGTATGCTTCTACTAGATACCCAATTTTGTAGAGAACAAAACAAGTGAGCTAGCAGCATCCTGCATCATTCAAAGGAGTTAAAATGGGCTTCGCACGAGGGAATAAAAATAAGTTTTCATCTTTGTTCTAAAGATTAAAACGACGACGTGTATTATTAGGATAACATGGAAAAAAAACCGGTTCGGTTTTAGGTGGTTTTATAAGAATTAATGCAAGACCGGTTCAATGACAAAGTAAATCCTCACAAAATTTTAAATATAGCCGTTGGTAGACACAAGGTGATTCTCTTTTCAAAATCGATTCGAATTTGAAATAAAACCGTTAGGCGACACGTGTAATCAAACACAATAATACATTTTAGAAGAAAACATTATTCTCCCAAATCATTCGATCTCCACAAGTTCCCTAAAAGAAAAAAAAAACTCTTTTGATATTTCTCTCTTCTCCGTTTTTCTTTCCTTTGAAGAATTCTATCAATCGACTCTCTTAGAATTTAAAGAAACAGCAAATCCGCTTACATACTCAGATTAGTAAGTGAAATATTTGATCGCGATTTTGCTTTTTAGGTTTTTTTTTCGAATCGTTTAATTTAATTCCCTTTTTTTTTTTTTTTTTTTGGTAAAATGTTAAATATTATACCATTTTAAATTTTTGACAGAGTTTTACAGAGAATACTAGAAGCGGATTGCAGAAAAGAAACTAAACAGACAGACATAAGCAACACTGAATTGAAACCTAAGAAGAGCGACCAACCTAATAACTAGCTAAACAGCGAGACAAGCTAAGACCAAGCGGAGCCAGAAGGTCTGAGATAAATAGCCGGTTGCCACGAGCTACCGAGAGATAGGCGCCCTCAAACCTAGAAGCTACGGCTCCTGCAGCTTCCAACGACCAACCCAACACAACCAACTCGAAGAATCATAGCACAAGCGTACCACCAAACCAGACAGGCGCACCACCGACGGCACGAGAGAGAGCCTTCACACGACGATGCCGTCGTTCGAACAGCAGACCTGAAGATTGCCGTCTCCAAACCCGACCGTTCGTGACCGTATACACCCCTTGAACCGAAATCTCATATAGAGAGAGCGGACCGCACAAAAGCTAACCCTCCGGAAGTGAACCTACAAGAGAAGCAGCAAACCCGAGAGCCGAACTGTCGCACAGAGACAAGAGAATAGCCGCATCGACCATAGGGAAAACAAGACAATGTCACTACCAATGGGCAGAACGAGGAAGATGAATGGCCTCACCGCCGAGAGCCCCACGGAAGAGGGGAGGTAATATCAACCGGGAACACCGGAATGCCTGCTCACAAACGGAGCCAATGAAGAACAATCGACTATACGCACTACCACCACGCGCTGTCGTACCATCACGCGCCGCCACCACGCGTCGCCTCTAGAACCACGCGCTGTCACTGGAGCAATCGGAAGATCGAGTTGAACGCGACCTCCGAAGAACCCCACGCGCCTCCACCAGAGACCACCAGTGGAGATAAAGGGGACGAACCCTAGACTCACGAAATCTCAGATCCGAACCAACACCGAAACTTTTGCGAACCACCGCCCCCACACTATCACGCCGGGAAGGAACACAAGTTTCGGGAAGGCCTCAACGACGCCACACTCACCTCCACTCGCACAGAAACTCAACCTTAGCAGGGGAAAACCGATGGGAAGAAAACCCTAGACGAGACTTTCGCCGGTTACGAGAAGGAGCAGCCGACGTCCTCAAGCGGCGCGACCTCCTAGCTTCCGACTAAGGAAACTCCAGAGCAGACGGATCTGAACCCAGATCTAAACCAAGGATGAGTTATACCCGCCGCAGAGAATACAGAGGGAGAGACAGAGAAGAGACGGACAACACGGAGAGGGGGCTCCGGCGGCCGCGCTAAGGACGCGGCGGCGACCACCGGAGAAGCTTTACGCTGAGGTCTTGACCAGTAGAGAAAAGGAGGAGAAAAAAATTTAGGAGAGAGAGATGGTCGATACTTTTATGTAAGAATGATCTACAATATTATTTGACTTTTATGTAAAAATTTAGGAGAGAGAGAAGTGTTGGTGGCCTAGTGGTCCCAACAAAATCTTCTCACACACGGCTACCCGAGGT
>OVBX01002229.1:0-15928 GCA_900406325.1 Erucastrum elatum | reverse complement strand
CCCCCCCACTCTGTTTTCTTGAATTTGTGTCCACCCTCCAATAACCGAACTAGATAAACAACCCTCCTGTCCTGAATCTCACAATCAAACTCTCCCCAGCCTTCATCCACATCATCACCTAAGTCCGCCATAGGCTGCACCTTTAGCTGCAGAGACACAATTAAAAAAGGTTACTAACTTCCCATGCATTACGAGCTGTCCATATAGACACAGTTAATTTCTTGTACATGCAAACCTATTAATATCTTGTACACACGTACACGGAACAACAACCTGTCCATGTGGTCATTTAAAATAACACGGACACTCCACAGCGAACTACATTTCGTACATATGTACACCAAACAAAGGTCTGTACATGTGGACATTCAAAATAAACGCAAAATCTCCAAAAAACTAACCTCTGCTTCGTTTTCAGCATCTAATATGTCGTTCAGCGTAAGCCCCGTGTGATGTGGGAGCTTCTCACCATCATAGTCAAGTATTATCTGATCATCATTGCCTTTCAACCGTTCTATTAGCCCTGGCACAGCTTCAAACGCCCAAAGTTGCAGAGCTAGTGGGAAGCCAGCAACAGCTAATGTCTCTTGTCGCAGCTTGCCGCAGAACACACCTTCAGGGTCATCGCATACCCCCATGACACGATCAGGTATCAGCATCGACTTTATAGTCCACCAGAATGACTCACGTCCCCACTGGAAACCCAAAAAATTCTTCAGACACTGGAGCCTCTTCACATGCTTCAGTGACGGCTTTGGCTCAACTTTGGTGGCTAGAAGAACACCATCTACCAAGATTATCAGACAGAGCTTCAACTTCCTCGAAGGTGGCATATCTTTTCCCTCGGCCACCATTGCCGCAACGTCCTTTATATTCAAATCACGCCTACCACCGAAAAGCTTATCCCAGTAAGCAAAGTCACTTTTTCTTGCCTTCGTCTTCTCTTCCACAACATACCCCGGATCGAACTCACCACAAGGAAGCCCTGTGACATGACCGAATTCAACAAGAGAGAAACGCAAAGGCTGAGCTCCAAAAGCAGACCACAACTCAAACCTCTTCTTAGTCACAACTTGTCTGCTTATCAGCCCATGAACAAGCTTCCCAGAAAACGCACACCTCCGGACAGGTAACCGGAACAGGGATCCAAAGCAGGAATCCAATAAAATCTGAAACTCATCGCTTCCTTCAAGCACATCCCTAATCAACAAAAGATACTCGAGGGTCGCGTTGCAGTTAAGGCGTTTCGAGGGGTAGCGATCCGTAGCAAAAAGACGAGGCGGAAGCTTCGGGTCAACCACTCCGCCTTCTTCCGGCTCCGACACTGAAATCACAACAAAACCACAAAACATTTAACATCCTGGGAGGAGAACAACAAAATTCAAGAACGGGTGGCGAAATTGAAGAATCTTCCACCAAAACCTTATACCCCCTTTCGGGAACATCAAACCGGCGGCTAGGTCAACGGAATTCCCAAAAAGAGAAGTTGAACATTGGGAGTTAGAGGTTTTACCTTTCTCTTTGGCCTTCCTCATCCGCTTTTCTCTTGAAGACATTTTCCTCCACTCTGTTGTCTCCGGAAAACACCGTCAAACTGCCTCCAAACCGTTAACGCCGCCGCAAATAAGACTCACTCGAAATTAACCCTAAATCGAGTGAAAGTGAAAAGTAAATTTGGTATAATAAAAATACCACCTTTATTTTCTTAATAGCCACAGCTAAAATTCAAAATTCAAATTTGCCAACCACACAAAAACCGGAACAGATTTGGTTACCCATTGAAATACAAAAATACCCACACTTAGTTAGCAATACTGAGGGCAGCGACGTCTTCTACCACAACAAAGTGCACCAGGAGCAACATGTGACCTCCCGTGACATTATAAGTCATAAAGTGACTTAGAGTGTCATTAACTCTTTTCTATAATATACTCCAGATTTTGGTATAAAATGGATACATTTCCCACGCAAAAAAAGAAATATTTATTTATATAAGAAAATTCACACAAGTGATAGTTCGTTCAGTGATTCAAATAGAAAATGCAATAATGAAAGTTTTCCCCTTACCTTTATTTAGATTTATTGGCCATTATTATAGTTCCAGGCTTCCAGCCAGAGAGAGACCTATTCAAAAGGGATTGCTCTCTTTCCCCCTATCAGAACTCCTCCTACCAAACCCCACTTCTCCAAAACTGAAACAAACGAAAATAAATACCTATAGTGATCTCTTTCTCTTATTCAGAGTTGAATCACTGAAATGGTTACTGCACATCAACATTATTGGATGAAAAGGTTATCAATAAACCCACAAGCTCTTCTTCTGTTCTTCTGCTTCTTCTTCATTCACCACTGCGACGCCTCGAGAGTCTTGTCACCATCAAGCGTTTTCTACATAAACCCTAATAACGATCACAACAAAAACACTATGAGGAGAGACCATTTCTTAGGATTCTTTCCAGGACACTTCCCTGTGCCAGTTTCCGGTCCTTCACGAAAACACAACGACATTGGTCTACAAGCCTTGTTGTCTCCATGATCATGCTTACTCTCTCTCTCTCTCTCTCTCTCTCTCTCTCTCTCTCTGATGTTTGCTTTGACATGTACACTATTCAGATGTTTGACCTCTTTTTAATTGTTCTTGATCTCTTGGTTATTTTGGGGTTGCATGTAACTTCTTTAGAGTAGAAGTGAAATACTGTACTGGTTAGGTTGGGGTTTTGTTACTTTACTCCTTTTTTCTTTTGTCAATGTAATTAAAGCTTGCGAGATGAGATGATGCAACATTTCGTTTCTTTAATGCGTAATTTAAAAATTTTAACTGTTGTAAAAAAACATCTTTAACTACTTTTCACCTTATTAATCCTTTCATTGATTGCATTTCGTAAAGTTTAATTTGATAAAAATGAAAAATACAACAACTTCATTACCTTCTACAGAACACCGTGGACCGTGGGTCATCTTTTACTCGTTCAACCAATGAGCTATGAAAAGAATAAAGATATGTCTTCTTCTCAAAGGTTTATACCTTAATATTATCTTAAAGAAAAGAGGTTGTATCTTGCTCTTGGATATAGTATGTAATTATATCTCAAAACAATTCTGCAAAATGAGAATTCGTTTAATTGGAAGAGTAAATGGCGAACACCGCATGATCCATAGGATATGATTATGGGTATAATGGTATCATCACACGCTAAATAGTAAGAATGGTATATGATTAATATCCGACGATTCCCCAAGCAGTCCCACAAATACAAATACACGTATGCAAATGTACCTTCTCAAGTTTCATTATTATATCACTTTTAATATTCACCACAATTATTTTTTTTCTTAATTTTACAATAATTAAAACAAGGTGATAATTTCGATCTAACGTCAAGTATTGATATAACAAAGCTGTTGCACTCTTAGAGCAATGGGAGGCTTTGTATAAGCAGAGAAGGAAGATGTTTAATCCTTTCTGCAGCATGGTTTGACTCCACAACACATCTTTCCTTCAACATAAAAATGGGCAGTCTCATCTTTCAGATGCCTTTGGGCTATGCCAGTACGTGATTCTGATGACGACCATGCCATGTATAATGTTTCCAGGGCTTCAACTGGCAACCCATTGTTGCTTAGATCCAGAATCTGCAACTGGTTAGCCACTGCAAGCGCGATCGAAAGCTCTTTGATTATATGGTTCTTGCGTGGTAAACTGAGACTACTCGACGTTGCAGTTTGTTCCTCTGTTTGCTCATCTTCGCTGTCTGCAACTTCAAGACCATCGCACTCCATATTGGATTCACATAACTCTTGTTCTTTGTCTGGGTTCTGGCAATGGTGTTTGTTATCACAATCCATTGAGGTGATGGATTCACATGTAACATGTTCTTTCTGTCCCATTTCCGAGCTTCCATTCACAGGCTCACCAAACACAGTCTCATCCATTTTAGCATTCTCAGAAATATTAAGCTCTTCAAGATTCTTATTAGCTGCAAAATGTTTAGTTGATGATTTGAAAATGATAAGATATTTGGTTTAATCGTAGATACAACAAGAGATGTAGGAAAAATAATAGTCCAGACCTGAAAGTGCTTGAATTATGCATAGAATTCCAGAGAGCTTCAGATGACATTTGTTTAAAACCAGAACTTTTATGTTTGAACAAGGGTTCGCAAGCAGCATCCCCAGCGCACTGATTCCCTGTTTGTATATTGTTTCAGAGGATCAGCTATGATCTCACCATAGTTTAGAGATAAGAACTTCAGGATGTTGAGGTCAAAGAAAACATACCTCTTCGGTGATTAGATTTCCTCCAACATTGAGCTCAAGAATGCTAGAAGTTAGAGTAACATCTTGGATAAGCTTAAGAAAGAAAGGAGACGCTAGTCCACAACATGAAAGGTCGAGCTTCACAGTTTCTTCCTTTTCATAACATAGAGCTTCAGTGATTTTGATAGCTCCATCCTAGAATAATTAGGATAACATCGTCAGATGAAAAGCAATAAATTTATCACAATGTAAAAGATTCATTACCGTTCCTATTCCGCTGCTGCCAACCAAAAGTTTTGACAAAGATGGAGTCTTAACAAGTGCGGAAAGGCTACTAACAACTTGGCTGCTCAGCTTTATGCCATTCATGCTCAGTTCTGTAAAGCTGTAGTGGTTTAAAATTTGACAGTGTTAGATCGATTTACGTGTGTGGAAAAGTTATGTTTTTTTTTTCCCAACCTGCTTAGAGTAGCTATTTTGGCCAAGAGGTTTTGAATAGCACTCCCTGAAATAGGATTATTATAACCTGCCATGCAAGTACGGAAAAACCATCGTTAGCAAATTGAAACTTTAGAGAAAAAGGAATGTTGACAACAAATTTAAAAGTGTGCCTATATAGAGTTGTGAAAGTCCCGACTCCGGATCCAAAGCATCAGCAATCTTTTGGATTGTTCTAGATGTGAGTGAACATTGTTCTACATTCAAGCTGTAAAGTGCTAAACAACAAAGTGGGGACACGTAAGCATAAGGGAGTGAACAGAAGATAAAGAGTTAAGAATATTAGTCTATTAGTCTTAACATTAGGTATCTCATTTATATAGCAGGTTTACTAATCACCAGTGAAACCAAGAAAATATACTAACCGAACAATTAGATACTACAGATAACAGTCAATCTTTAAAGAAACCATACCCCGACAGTTTTTCAAGATGGTTGAGAGATATGATCCACAACCATCAGTAAGTCGATTCCTGGACACATTGAGGACTTCCAGCCGAGTGAACAGAACAGGGCATTCACAGATCTGGTAAAGTGGATTGTATTAAATAACAGGAAAGAACACAAATGTGTCTAACGATCTAGCTTTGGGCTCAGGGGGTTACCTGAAACAAAGCAGTTGGACCAAATCGATTGCAGTGCAAATCCAAAGTTAAAGCACCATACATCTGGTTTGATGAGGCAAAAAGTTGTTTCAGTTTCTCCATTGTTCCATTCCCTAGCAACCAATAAGATGATGAAATATAAGTACCACTGAACTTCCTAGTAATTTCTTATCATCTAACTTCCGTTCAAAAACTTTTTTTTTTTTACACTGCACAGGGAATGGTGTAAGGTAGGACATTAGAGGCAATTTTCACCTAGCATATTGTGTGAGAGATCCAACATAGCAACTGTATTGTGCACATGGAGGGCACTCAATAAAGGAGCAGCTGATACATCTTGCAGTTCACATTCTGACACATTGATATCATCTTCTACCTGATAAACATACAATGAAATAACATCCAGATTATTCACTAGATAAAGTGATACCTGTAACTAGCTTGCATTTAAGTAGGTCCGAAAGAAAACAAAGAAAGAAACTATATCATCCATTAACCGGCAACTTGCAGTAATTTGTCACCTCCGAAATATATAATTTCTTAAGCAATTTGATACTGGGCTTCTCTGACAAATGCTGGCAACAGTCCATGTATAGCTTCATCAGACGCTTGTGAACCCAGCCTGCAACAAATCAATTACATAGCTGATTCAACTGTATTGTATAAATAAGAAGGGAGAACCAATGAACATATAGACCAAGAGACCGGTTCAGCCAAACTCATATATAAACATAAAAAAACATTTTGAGATGAAAAGCATAACTTGTAAGAAAGCTTGGCAATCATAATCCAAATAACACGGGTAGATCCCATGCGTACCAAGAAAATACTTACCACTAACGGAAGCTTCAATAACAACGTTTTCAGAAGAGCCCCTGAGTACCTCAAATAAATCCAATGGTTTCAGAACTCTACCACCATACTCCAAATGATGAATGATCGGTAATAGACCTAATGAAACCCAAATTGGACGTTCAAAGATTCAAACAACTTTTTGGAGCAGTATACTTATAAGTGCTGTAAAACATAAACTATTAAGCATGAGAAGAGTTCTAAACGTTTGCTGTGAAATCAATAAGCTCACATACCTTTAGATTTCTCGTCATCAGGAAGCTGTAAATAGTACAAACAAGTAAGTTCCACCTTCATAGACTCATCACTGCCCGAACACGAGTCTAAAGCCATGTGTACATTTTCAATTTCAATTTCAATTTTTTGCTGCAACAAGGAAAGAGGAAGTATAGGTAAAAACAATAATCAATGCAATCAAAGATTAGTCAATGATAACCAATAGAAAGGTAAAAAAATCTCACATCGTCAGTCTTGGAGTAAGCGTGGAAGTTCACGAGTGCAGATCCATGTTTGCATTGCGTGCTGTTGGACTCGCCAGCTTCACATTGAGATCCTTTTATACCGCAACCAGTTGATTCAACATCTTTATTATTGGTCAGAGGTTTACAATTGTTGACATCTGGAGCAACTTTAGTGGGACAGAGAGACGTATACGAGCAAGAACCTTCTTCTACATGGTCTTGAATAGCAGGATTATCCTTACGATTAACAGCACCATCAAAATACATACTTTCATCAGAGACTTCCTTACTCTGACTTGTAACTTTGTGAGAACTGCCTCTGGGGCGTCCCAGCTCATATTCGGTTTCACTTTCATCGTCAGAGAGGATTACTCGAATACGCTTCCGACCAGAGGCTGTCTGCTGAGAGTCCGCTGGTGCAGAGAAATCATTCTTGGTCTGATCAGTCTCAACATCTTGTTTTCCGGTAATCTGTTTCCTTTTGGAAAGACGTCTCCCGGGCTGGAGAAACGAAATTAGTGGCACATCATCATTTGCTTCATCCAAATCTGCTAACGGTTCTGATGATGTTTGGAGATCTGGCGAACTACATGCATTTGGTCTATCATTTGAAATGTTCCCATGCCCTTCAGAGTCGGTCTCAGAGCATTCATCTTCTGTACCATATTCTGCTCTCTCACCATGTTCTGACTCCAGATTTTGTATTTTTTCCTTCAACTTCCTAAACAGTATAATATGCATATGAGAAACTAAAAATTTGAAACCGAAAGCCTAGTCTGTAGCCCAGTAAAACCTAACAGCGACAATAGTAAAGATTACCTGGCTTCTTTAGCATTCCCAAATCTGATCATATGGCTATAATGCATATGCTCCATTGCAGAAAGTTGAACTGAAGGAAGATTGGCTTTCAAAGCAATTCTGCAGGATCGGATGAAATTAGATCCAAAACGACCATCACGTTACTCATTAGCATGAGATAGGTATGCATGCGTGGATTTCTATAGTGATAATGAAAACTACTGATTCAAATACTTATTCATAAGCCATAGTGCAGTAATTCTTGAAAGTATATGAATTATATTAGATTCGTGTTTGATCGGCTATTAAGCCTTCCTTCATGCTATGAAATAGAACTGTCAATTTTCTATAAGAGATTAATAAGTAGTTCCATATATTTGGATAAAACCACAAAGAATAAATATTCAGTAGCTAAAATGCACAATTTGATAATGACCTACCTGTATCCCTTTTCAAATTCTTTGAGTGCTTGCGTCCATTCACCAATACAGTCCAAACCATCACCTATATTAATTTTCGCCAGTGCTTGTCCCTGCAAGATGCCAACAAAAGTGAGCATTAGAGTCAATAAAGACGAAAAGCTACAATATTGACAAATCCAAAATAGTAATACTAGTGTTCCTTTTACATAAAACATGTGAGAGGCCTCATCAGTTATTTCCATTGTTGTGATTTAAAATGAACTATAATTTGTAATAACTAACCGTAACAAGCAAGCAAATATCACCTCGAAATTACTGATTTCTTTGTATCCCTCATAACTTCTTCCGATCCACTTCAGGGATTTTCTGAATTTTCTAAGCTTTTGGTAAGACTCTCCAACAACCAAGTAGGCATCACTTAGCTTTTCCTTGTCACAGAGTTCAGCTGATATTTTCTTCTTCCATTTTGAATATTCAAGATGCTACGACATTCAAAGAAGAAAGTGAAATCCTTTTAGTTGCAAGAAAAGTTAAACGGAAGCTTAAAACTATATTACGAGTCATTGGAACTGTGATGCCTAGACTTGGATCATATATAGCGCAATATCCGTTTGGTACAGAACAAATATAGTTTTGCCAATTTGGTCTAACATAATGACTTTGTTTGAAAATAATGAAATAAAAATTAAATCCCAGCACCAACTTTCAAAAAGATAGTATGTTTTTTGGAGAGAAGAAAGATCAAGCTATTCTTGGACAATAGTCTTGTTGACTACTCTGAAAAGACTGTGTCATCAACATAACCCAAATTTGTCTAAGAAAATAACATAACTGTCTTACTACATTGTACACTATGAAGTCTGAAGATCTAACAATTCGTATTTATGATTGATTGAAGCTCCCTAAGATGCACACATGGTATGGAATGTTGTTAGTTGTTATTTAAAACAAAAAGTGATTAAGAAATAAAACTCACCTTATCCCACGCAAATATTATGCTGGATTTTTCAATGAGACGTTCAAGACACGTATGTACTTGAAGCATAGACTTCCGTTCCTCCGAAGTTCCTTTAGCATCAGCCATTTCCGCAGACAACTTCTTAAGCCTCCGCTCTTCTTCCCTCATTTCCTCCACAACTTTCATAGCTTTCTTCACAATCTTGATATTCTCATCTACCTGTTCAACCAATGCACTCTCATCTTGCATAGATCTCGCCAGAGTAGAAGCTTTACCATAACACAAAAGCGCATCACTGTAGTTCTGCGTCTTATTATGCAACTCAGCAAGATTGATATACCCCTTAGCCTCTCCCTGACAATGAGTAATCTGATGGCAAATCTTGATATCCATCTTGATATGCTCTTTCGCCTCCTTCCACTTCCTCAGCTCCATATAAACATTCCCAAGGTTATGATGAAGCCTACTACGCACAGCGTCATACTCCTTAACCTCCTCCTCATCGCAGATCTCCAATCCTTTCTTGAGAATATTGCAAGCAGCGTCGGGATTATCGAGATCAAGGTCGAGCATACCGATGTTGTTATGCGCGTTGATGTACTCCTCGAGGAAGCTCCCGGATTCTCCAGGAGGCGGTTTCTCCTTGAGAATCTGCGCAAGCTCCATCGCTTTCTTGAAATACTTTTTCGCGCTCTGGATCGCGTCGCAGTCATCCTCCGATTTCAAGAATAGCTCGTGGTAGGTGCGGCCGAGCTGAGTGCAAGCTCGTTGCTTCTCCACGGTGTCGTTGTTCTCTTCAGCTAGCTGCAAATGCTTCTTCTGCATAAACAGTTAGAAAAAGTCAAACTCGGTCAAAGCTTCTTCGAGAAGTCAGTTATTTTTTTTATTTTTTTAATCGGAGGCGTTACCTGATAGATTAAGGCTTCTTCGTAATCCTGGAGACGGAGATAGATCTCGCCGAGGGACTGACACGTGGGTAACAGATCCTTCCCGGGTAAATACTTGACGGAGATATCGTAATCGATTCGGAACCACTTGAGAGCCTCCACGTACTCTCCGTCGTTTTTGAGGATGTCGCCGACGTTATTGGCCCATCTCGCCTCTTCGCCACGGTTTCCCACTTCCGTCGCTGTACGGTAAGCTCTCTTCGCCGCCGCTAAATCCAATCGACCCATGGACGATTCGATGATCCTCCTCTTTACTTTCTTCGGCGAAAGGGATTTATTTTTGATGCTTCGAATTTCAGATTTCTCGATGTATTGATTTTGATCATTTTCGCAAAATTTTTTGGTGCCATCAAATCCCAAAAACTCCCGCCAAAAGGTAATAGTTACCCTAAAAGGCCTGAATTATTGGGTCTTGAGTCGAGATTATATTGGGCCGCGGGCCTGTATCTTGACGAAAATAAATAAAAGAAAACCCTTAGGGTTCCATCGTCTCTTCTATTTAACTTATCATTTTGCGCCGCTCACCCCGAAAGGCCTCTCTTCCTGTAAATCCCGGTGATCAGCGACACTTCAAGGCGTTGAAAAGACAAGATGGTTGCGGCGAAGAAGACGAAGAAGTCCCATGAGGGAATCAACAGCAGATTAGCTCTTGTGATGAAGAGTGGCAAGTACACTCTTGGTTACAAATCCGTTCTCAAGTCCCTCCGTAGCTCCAAAGGTAAAGAGCTAAACATTCTGATCGTTTCGTCTTCGTTTAGGTTACGTCGTAGCTCTGTTGAATGGTAGTTAAGAGGGTTTGTTTCGTTATTTTGTGTTTAGGTAAGTTGATTCTTATTTCGAGCAACTGCCCTCCGTTGAGGAGATCAGAGATTGAGTACTACGCTATGCTCGCTAAGGTTGGTGTTCATCACTACAACGGCAACAATGTCGATTTGGGAACTGCTTGCGGGAAGTACTTCCGTGTTTCTTGCCTCAGCATCGTTGATCCTGGTGATTCCGACATCATCAAGTCGCTTCCCGGAGACCAGTGATTGTTGATTTTGTTATGAGTTTGCCATGTTTTGTCTGCTTTATGGAATGTGTTTCTAAACTCGTTATGCTTAATTACACTTTGGTCTCGGATCCATTTTGCATGAATGAAAGACTTTTAGTTTTATTTATGTCTGAAAATGCTTGAATTAACTCTTAATGTCCAACACAAGCTTAGTTGAACTTAAACCGTTGTTGTTTTATTGGCATTGCTGGCATGATTGAAACATACACCAAGAAAAACTTTAGACTAGCATGTTGTTCTATATTGGTCCGAACTGAGCTGTTTGAATCTTCGTGAGCTGCTGGGTTAAAACATGATGTTCTGTTGGCAAAACTTTAGGTATAAGTGATGTTCTGTTGGTCATAATAAATAAAACGTGGGAATCTTAGTTAGCTGCTGTAAATATGAGACTCCTTTGTCTCAAAGAATGAAACTACTAGTATGAAACTACTGGTTATCTAACTGGAGCTGAAGCACAATACGAATGAAATTACTGGTTATGTAAATATGAACATGATCTCCTATACGAAGAATTAGCAATACAGAGTGTAAATATGAACTTTAGGACAAAGAAATTTCAAATTTAAATTCATTAAACGGATCCCGAGACGTCGCTAAAACTAACAATCAGCAGGCTATTGTCTTCGTTGAGGTCTATTGACAATAGGTCTACTACGCGTTGTAGGTGTGCCTTCAGATGCGAGGCAACGTCCTCCAGGCGCACCTTTGGGCGTAACAAATACAATGTGGCAGAGGGGGTTGTTCCTTGTTAGTACCTTCTTTACTTCTGGACATTCACATAAGGGGTTAATTTCTGAATTAACTTCTTTACTTCTGGTCATTTACTTCTGGACATTCACATAAGGGGTTAATTTCCGAATTAACTTCTTTACTTATGGTCATTTATATCTAAGCAGAGTGTCTTCATTGTCAGTACATCCCAAATGAAACGGGGGTTGCTGTTAGTAACACACTTCAGTTTAAGTTCAAATTAAAACAGACATAAAGAACATTAGAAGTGTTTGTTTCACGATGGACCCCATCTCAGTTTTTTCCTTTATTTGTTTGTTACCTATTAAACCATTACATGAATTGTATATCTTATTTCATTGTCTGAGGAGCAAAACAACACCAAGGTCAATAACAAACCGAAAGAGTAAAATGAAGGGCATTCTGGTGGTCTGAGAGTAACATTTTAAAAGACGATTTCATACTTCTTCTTCATCGAGATAAGCCTAAGATATCGTCTTCACCGTCAGTAGAAGACTCATCATCAAAAATGCTCATATTAGTAACTCGGTTAGACTCGTCCTGACGGTCTTCCATCTCGGATGAACCAATCTTGATATCACGGTGTTTTACAAGGAGCCAACGGAGGAGTTTGTCTTCCTTATTGAGGTAGTGAAGCTCCTTGTTCATGTTTGGAGTCGCCATCATTGTTATCTGCATCAGTTGCCCCTGCAACCATTCACCCATACATAATTACGTTATAACACATGATACACTCAGAGCTCAAATCCGTGATTATGCACAGATTAGCGTGAGAAGAAACTAACAAAGAAAATTACATTAAAGAACAATAGGAGTTTTGGTACTGATGCTTAACGTTTGTCCTGATACTCTAAAACATATGCTAATCGTACAACTACTGCCCCATGTTTCAAAAGAAAAGGAACAAGTTATCTTCCGCTCGTTAAATGCATCAAACTAATAATAAAACATTAAAGATCAGAAGTATAATCTTATCTTAATTAATCTAGACAAAAGTATAAAGTTTCAAACAAGAAGCTGTTATGATATCTGGCTATGAATTACGATGTTCACAATCTACCGAGGTTGCTTCGATAATTTAACTCAAAAGTTATCATATTCCGAAATGCCAATACTAACACTGAATTGGCTTGCGAAATCCTCTAATCCAAGAAACTCTATAAAACCATCGAATCAATAGGAACCTGAAGAGGAATTGAAACACTGTTTTTTATTTACCTGATAGTGTCTACCGTCGAGCTTTTTGATACCGTAACCCAATTCGACCTTGCCGAATGATTTGACCTCCGTGAGGACTCCATTTCTGCTGTAAACGTGTTTCCCGATGCGAGCGACGAGATCGATCAGGCCTTCCTTCCTAATTACTGGCTTGAACAGAAGCATACAGTCGTACAGCGGCATTTCCAAGTCTCCTTCTTCTTTCCTTCTTTCCGACGAGAGAGTGACTACTACCGATTATCTAGATCTCGACCGTCTGTCCGGTTTACTCTATTTAGGGTTTAGTCTTCCGAGGTTTTTTTTAGAAAACGACAGCGTCTCGTGATTACATAAATCTTTTTTTTTTTGTTAAAAACAGCTGTTCAAATGTTTGCATTGAATATTTAAGTAGAAAACGGTTATAAAATGTTCTTCAAATATCAAAAAAAATTATATCTAGTAAAAATTATATAAATTAATAAAACGATAAACTAATAATTTTCTTTAACTCCTGATCAGAATATAACATAAATCGATAAGATCATAAGAAAATATTTTTTTTAGAAATTTTATGTAGATATATAATCCTACTAAAAAAATAATTTATTTAATATTAACAATATAATTCATTTTTGTTTTTCTAACATTTCAATATATTTGATAATATTTATAGTAAAATTAATTTTTGAAAAAGAAAAATAAACTATATTTAGTAAATTATATTAAAGATAATTCTTAAGTTCTCGTGAAACATATTTTATATGTACCAAATATATATATATATATATATATATATATATATACTATTATTTGAGAAGTGAATTTGCTTATTTGTCATCTTCTCCATGATTTTAGGTTAAGTCAATTATTTTCATAAATATTTTTATATATTTTACTAATAAAAGGATTTGCAAACATGATAATTACAATGTTTCACAATATCAATATTTGATATTATCATATGAATTATTATTCATTAAAGTTTTGATATCTTTAATGTATAATTCATTATTTAACTGATTAAATTTAATATTGTAAAATCATCTAAAAAATAATAAAAAACGTTTTTTTTTTTAAAAAAAGATAATCATGTTTATTTATCTACATCTCTCTTATTTATTTTTTTACATTTTTTTAATAAAGCATAATTATATTATCATCTTCCCAAAAAGGAGATCCGGCGAGTTACAAGAATACGGTTAACCGGACGAAACGTTAGCCATGGGTTACATGGAAATCAACAAACAGAACAATAAACGCTAGCCTTGTTTATTTGTTGATTTTATATAAACATATAATAATTAGATTTACTATTATACTAAAATATTTAAAAATTATTTGAGAAGTTAATTTGCTTATTTGTCATCTTCTCCATGATTTTAGGCTAAGTCAATTATTTTCATAAATATTTTTATATATTTTACTAATAAAAGGATTTACAAACATGATAATTACAATGTTTCACAATATCAATATTTGATATTATCATATGAATTATTATTCATTAAAGTTTTGATATCTTTAATGAATAATTCATTATTTAACTGATTAAATTTAATATTGTAAAATCATCTAAAAAATAATAAAAAACGTTTTTTTAAAAAAAGAAAAGATAATCATGTTTATTTATCTATATCTCTCTTATTTATTTATTTTTACATTTTTTTTAATAAAGCATAATTATATTATCATCTTCCCAAAAAGGAGATCCGGCAAGTTACAAGAATACGGTTAACCGGACGAAACGTTTGCCCAGGGTTACATGGAAATCAACAAACAGAACAATAAACGTTAGCCTTATTTATTTGTTAATTTTATATAAACATATAATAATTAGATTTACTATTATACTAAAATATTAAAAATTTATTTACGAAAGATAAATTTATTTCTATTTTATAAACATATACGTCAAGCCATATTTTTTTAAAAAATACTAATTTAATAAAAGAGGTTTAAAATCTATAACAATAAATTTGATTTATATTTTTGTTAATTTTATTTTTTTCGTGGGGTTTTTAAATATTATTATTAAGTTACAAAATAAAAATTATTTTTTATTTAAGTTGAAAATTTAATATATTTTTACAACAATATTTTTATTAGAATTATATTTTAAAGGTATCAGCCTCCAAAATAGAATATTTTCAAAATATTAATTATTTATTTACCACATGTACCTTATATCATAAAAATTGAAAATTAACTTTATTTACTTTTTGTTTCTTTCAAGAGTTTTATAGAAATATGACTTTGTTTTAATTAAAATTTCTTTAGAAGACTATTATGTAAAGAAAAATGTGAGTTTTTTTAATAAAACTGTATTTTCCAAAATTATTTTTTTAGTTATAATTATTAAAGTTTGTAAGTTAAAAACCACTTTAAAATAACAAATTTTGATTTTAGAATAAAGAAATATTGTTTGGAAAATAGCAATTTTTATTTTAGAGCAAAAAATATAGATTCATTATAGCATATTTTCTCCATTGTAGCATTTAGAAATGAAAATAACAATAGATATAAAATGTATTTATCTTTTACATTACATATTAATGTTTTGTTTTTCAATATGATCTGTTTGTGTGTTTTATATATGTATCAATAGTTTAATTTGAACCCGTGTAAGTGGGCTAGTGGTAGGACGATGTCCGGCTGAGGGCTAGTGTGATGCTATGATGCCCAATACTCCGGCTTCGAATCCCTACGGCTGCAAACAATTACACGAGCTACCGGAGCTTTCAGATTCTTTCTCCGGGGAAGGTAGTGGGCTTGCCCACTCGAACTACCATTTTTTTTTCAATAGTTTAATTTGCAATGATTCATATAATATGTAAAGTTGGATTAGGTTTAACATTATTGTGCTTATGATTTATTTTAAAATTTTGTAGGTTTCCATAACTCCAAGAATTTGATTTAAAAACATCACTCCAATAATTGTGTATTTGTTTATTTAATTAAATAACAGTTTTAAAATTAATATAATAAAAATGATTAAGGATAATAAGATACTTAAAATAAAAATATTAATGTTGCTATCCAAAATATTGTTTTAAAATCATTAAAAATTAAAAAAAAAATATTCATAAAGTAATAATAATTTTATTTATTTTTTATTTTTTTTTTGATTTT
>OVBX01002228.1:11092-21177 GCA_900406325.1 Erucastrum elatum | reverse complement strand
CATTAGGACCTGATGTGATTCAATTTGTTTTATATATTGTTTAATGTTAGAGTTTCTACAAAAAAAAATGAAAATTTATGCAATAAAAAGTTGGAAACTTTGAATGTTTATTCTTCTTCAGTCTTCTGTTTTCACACATATTAAGAAAATACATTTAATCACTATAATAAATTTATTGTTTTCCGCGACTTTCAGTTTTCAACAACTTTTGGTCAATAATAATCTAATAAAATCAATTAATTTTCTTAAATGTTGCAATTTTTTCATAGAAAACATAAAACAATCATCTTTTAGAAACATTTTTTTTTTCAGAACAACTATTTTTTAGGAATGAAGGGAGTATTTTTTTATACGGTACTGAACCACAGTGGAAGAAGGACAAACTAATTTTTATTAGATTATAATAATGTTAATAAATAAAAGCAGAATAATACTATTTACGGTAAATAAGTTTTGTACATATTTAAAATTTATAATAATTTTAGTTTATAAAAAAGTTATAGACAACTTTGATTGGTTAATAATGGAAGAATAATATTATATTTTTATATCATATTAATCATTTAACACATGTATCTGATAAATATGGAAAATTAAAAATTAAAAAAAAAACTACTATATATGAGTTGTTTTTGAAACTCTACCAAATATATATGAGTTGTGATATATCTAATGTTTAATTTAAGATTGTATTATATTACTTGGATATATAATTAATTTTATTTCAGAATTTAACCAAGTGTACACAATTAAACAACAATATAATATTGATATCAAAACATTCTGAAGTATTATATAAAAAGATTTCTTAAACATTCTCAAAATATTGATGTTTGTCTACTTTTATACTAAACTAGGTGTTCTGCCCGCACAGACGGGCTTAAACATTTTATAATTACTTATTAAAAATATCCTTTAACAAATATTACTCATTGTCAAATTATTTACGTTTTCTAACAAATTGTTATATTTTTCATTTAAAAGTTCTTACGTATAATTTTTTTAAATTATTTGTATATATATTTATCATTAAAAATAAATCTGAAAAATCACTCAATATTCTATTTTCATTTATATAAAACTAAAAAATACTTAATTAATATTTAGTTATGTATTTTCTTAACAATTTTTATTAAAAATATATTTTTAAGATAACCATACAGTACATATCGGAATTATCTTTTTATTCCAATATATTTTTTAGGTTTTGGATAATTCTGATTATTATTATTTTAATTATTTATATAATCAATATAATTTAATTTCATTTTTAGTATGGTAATTTATAAATGTTATTCATTAAGGTAATAAATGATATTAACCGCTATAACTTTTAACGTGAGAGGTCTGTTACAAAAAATTATTTCGCAAATAATAGTATAGAATATATATGTTATATCACTTAATAAAATTAAGGTGCTATAATAAAAATATATCTATAGATTCAGATAATTTGAAAAAAAAACTTCAAGATATATAGATGATTTATTTTTTTATAGCTAAAAAATTATGTTCTAATTAAGATGAAAATTATTCAAACTACATTTGAATATACTATTATTATAAATAATATTATAACAAACTATAAATTAGCTATTTAGCCACATATTCTATAAAACATTATTGTAAGATTGTCTCAAGCAGAATTTTTAATATAATGTAATACATTATTTAGAGTATTTGCGTCTATATATTGTCTGTTAGGTTAATCTTATCTATAATAAGCATAACATGTATTGTATCTTTAGTACATGCCGAAATAATTATAAGTAAAATGTTTGAGAATTATGAAGATTTTAAAGTTTTGATCAATACAGTGACATCCAATTCATTATATGTATATATTTTTTCTCTTAGAAAAAGATCGAAGTATAATAATTAAACAATGAATACATAGTATATAGTATTTACATATAATAGAGTTTCCACTAATCAAAACCTCTTATAAATTGATTAATTCTATACCAATATGATTTTAAAGATTGAGTTGAGAAAAATATTTTGAATTTATTTCAATCATTATTTTAACTTATTTAATAACATTTCAAATAATATTATAGATTTAAATTGATAATTCATTAGTCAAAAAAATTAAAAATAAAAGAAACAAATACACTAAACTAAAATTATGAGAAAAATATTATAAATAATCAAATTAAGTTATCAAATACTAATAATATAAATTATTCATATTGACCTGAAATATACCATAATCTTTCAAACATAACAGAAAGCAAGCCGGTTGATGTAAAAGAAAACAAAAAGCATGCCGGTGGTTCTTAAATCTGATATACACGTTGGCTTCCATACAAAAGATCCTTCCAATAATAATAAACCACGTGGACAAGCCACCTCAATCATCGGCCACGTCTGCTTTCATTTTCTTAGGCATACTTTCACATTTGTCTTTCGAATCGAATCACGAAGATCTGACTCTCTTTTTTTCTTTCTTCAGTTTCTTCTGTGAGGAAGGAGAAAGAATCATGTTTTTGTTCGATTGGTTCTACGGAATCTTGGCGTCGTTAGGTCTATGGCAAAAAGAAGCGAAGATCTTGTTTCTCGGACTCGACAATGCTGGCAAAACCACGCTACTTCACATGCTCAAAGACGAGGTTTTGTCTCTCTTTCTCCATCATCCTTGCCTTAACTTCGATTCCTATATTTTCTGGTAGATTTAATGTGATTGGTAAATGACAGAGATTGGTTCAGCACCAACCGACTCAACATCCAACGTCCGAGGAACTCAGCATTGGCAAAATCAAGTTCAAGGCTTTTGATTTGGGTGGCCATCAGATTGCTCGACGTGTTTGGAAAGATTACTACGCCAAGGTTACATTCATATAATGTTTTCTTCAGATTCAGAATAGTAGCTAAGCCTAGTAGAAACCTTAGAGATGGATATTTATTTTATTTCATTACAATCAAGTAACACGGTTGCTACTAGTTATGTAGACCAAAACTGAAAGTATAATGTTTGCGTGTATTAGTATGTTAGGATTTAAATTTTGATTTATATTATTATTCTCTTTTAGGTTGATGCAGTTGTCTACCTAGTGGATGCTTATGATAAGGAGAGGTTTTCGGAGTCGAAGAAAGAGCTGGACGCTCTTCTGTCTGATGAGGCCCTTGCAACTGTCCCGTTTCTGATTCTTGGAAACAAGATTGATATCCCTTACGCAGCGTCGGAGGACGAGCTAAGGTACCACTTGGGTCTCACCAACTTCACCACCGGTAAGGGGAAAGTGACGACGGCTGGTGGAGATTCCGGTGTTCGCCCGCTCGAGGTCTTCATGTGCAGCATTGTCAGGAAAATGGGATATGGGGAGGGGTTCAAATGGCTCTCTCAGTATATCAACTGAGAGGTGTCATTATCATCATGTCTGTCTGTCCATCTTTTTTCACATATTAAACCAAACCCATGAACATGTCCGTACAATTTGTCTTTTTTGAGCTAAAAGCATTTTATGAATTGAGGATGTCACACATCCTTTGGTGGCTTGCTGTTCCTTGTTCATGTCGTAGTCCACATTTTTGTCATACTGCTTGCGTTTTATTCAACAGTATCCCCAAGTTAGAGCACCAATTTTATTACATGAACTATTCACCAGGGCCGAGCATGCATTTGTTTGGCCATTTGCAGAAAGCTTAAGAGTTTATTAGATAATGGATTTTGTGGTTAAGAGTGTATAACACAATAGGCTACTTTTGGCTATATCTAATATAATGGGACATTTTGAGAAGTTGGTCCTTTTGGATGTGGTGTTGCTGTTTAATAGATGAAATTGCATATCCTTAGTGTGTGCTTTATAAGTTGATTTATAATCCAAGAGAACGGAACTAGAGGCAGCTATGTTTGTGCTACAAAATGAATTATTCATAAGAAAGCTAACAAAATTTGACTCTGAAATTTGTGACTACAACTGAGATAGAAAAATAAAACCAAACAACACACAAATGCCAAAATATATATGAAAAAAAAACAGCGCAATCACTTGTGAGCTGGACAGATGCAGTTCTTGATACCTACATCCTTAACAAGGCACGGTGGTTGAGATCCATCCTCATACCAAACCGATCGGTGTTCAACAAGATCCTTCACAAAATGATCGAGCTTCTCTATTGTAACACTTGGCATAACCACCACATGAGCTATATCTCCTTGGCAAGCGAGCTGCCACCTCCTGACAAACTCTTCATCTCTAGGACGTTCGAAGACAACAGTGCTGCTAAGCTCGTTGAGCATCGCGCTGATCCCGGCTTCGCGGAGTCGGTCTCTGAGGTAATGCGCGTTTCTCAGGCACTTCTGAACTTCTTTCTGGAACCCTTTGTACCCTTTCCAGTTTAAAGTGTACCAGAGGAACAAAGGAGCGTGTCCGTTTCGGCTTCCCATGATCGTTGCATCCCTCGAGGCGAGGTACTCGACGTTGTTAGAGAGGGCTTTGATGTGTTTCATTCTTGTTATCTGAACGCCACATGGCATTGGACATCCGACAAACTTGTGGCCCGACACACTCACGCTCCCTATCGGTTTATTGAACGTGACTTTTGGTGCCTGTGAAGAGGCGTATTTTCTTAGAAGACAAGAAATAAAAGGTGATTTTATTGAAAACTGTACACACTTACGCGTTTAACAAAAGGCATCATAAGTCCAAACAAAGCTCCATCGCAGTGAATATAGAACCTGTCATGTGAGAAGCCACACTCTTCAAGAGTTTTGATCACAAGGTCGAGATCATCAACAGCTCCTTTAACAGTTGTTCCTGCAGACAAGAAAAGAGAGAGTAAATAACCTTTCTCGATACCAACCTAGTAAAAGTCAGATGAAACATTTACCTCTGGTTCCAAAATTTTTTTGAAGAAATTACATAGATATAAAACCTCAAATTTGTAAAAAATAATTATTTTATTGAAATCATTACTAAATCTCCGGGTAAGACATACAAACCTATGTTAACATTAAGAATCGCTGGTTTATCTTTGTTTGCCAACAGCTTCCGTCTGAAATCATCACAGTCAATCTCCCCTGAGATAAGGGTATCAACCTTCTCACATTTCATTCGATACATACGAGCTGCTTTAAACACAGAGTAATGAGATTCACTTGACGCATACAAAATCCCATCAGGAAACACTTCTCGTCTGAAACAAAAATGTTTAAAACAACATTCAACACTGCAATAAAAAATATAGAAACTAAAATAAAACATAGCTTACCCAACTAAAATGCCGTGAAGGTTTCCTTCAGTTCCACAGTTTGTGATGTAACCCCAATAGTCATCTCTCTCAATGTCCCAGAGACGAGCAAACCAATCCAAGACGCCAACTTCAAAAGGCCTAGAGTGTACACCATAGTTGCTTTCAATAAACGGATCTCCAAGATTGTTAATGGAGAAATGCTGCAGCTGCCCAAGCGCACCATAGTCGAAATCCAAGTTATATGGATAACCTATACCATATCATTTTTAAACTTCAAAATATATATAGATAAATAGACAGATATTTGGTTCGTCCCTTATTGTTGTTACCTAGATGATATTTGGTTCGTTCGACTAATGTTTTACGGTAACGAGCAAGGACGCTAGCCATGTATGCCTCTTTATCTCCGGTGAATTCATCGTTAGACTCAGGCTCCGTCACGGCCAGAGACGTCGTGTGGACATTCCTGCCGAGAACCATTTCTCTTTCTCCTCTTCCACCGTTAATCATCACCTTTTTATTTTTAAGATTCTCTTCCTCGTGATCTGCACTGGTCCCATTCCCGTTTATTACCGGCAAAGGTAACGGTTCGTTTACCACAGCCGTTGGAACGAAGTTTTCAGACAAGATATCAAGTTTTTCAGCCATTGCAACTTGCAAGGATTGGTTGATCAGATTCCAAAAGGAGGAGAATCTGTAGAAAGATGAGAGAGAAGGAAGTGACTGGTGAGAAATGGTGGGAGGGAGACAAGTGTGATCGAGAGAGGCGCGGCTCCGTTAATTTATAAGTAGCAGAAAATGAATCTTGGCTCTTTTTATTGACCTTTCGTGGGCACTAGTGCTTCTCGTGAGATTCGAATTATGATTATTAAAATTAAAAAAATGGTAAACATGATTATTAAAATAACTTAAACGTGTAGATTCTTTTTTTTAGTTATAGCAGTTTAAAGGTTATCTCAACCTTTTTACATTATCTTAACGTGCTAAGATTCACATTGATTTGATGATTTCTTTTTGTAATCCAAAAGAAGAAACACACTATTAGGCTTATGACACTATAAAACATAATTTGATTTGACTATATATATTGAAAGGAAAACATTTTAAAATTGACGTAGACTTAGAAATAGCAATTATCGTTTTCAGTTTGAATAATCTTAAAGCAAACTAGCCGGATTATGTTACCAACAAAATGTCTTAAAAAGATTAAAACTTTAAAATCTTATATTATTAAATAGATAATTTTGAATAGTGAAAATTTTATTTAAATATCTTTCAAATAAATAGTTAAATAGTGAGAAATATTCATGGTGAAATAGTTCCACTAATCATAAATAGGTTTACCATTTTGATGATGACCAAACATGTCAAAACAAACAAAAACTTTTTTTACTAAATATAATTAGTTTAAAATAGTATTTAACAAAAAAATTAATAAGTTCAAGTAAGCATAATAAAAATATGTATAATGAGCATCTTTTGGCACTAAAAATAAAATATTACTTTAAATACGTAATGGATAGAAGAAAATGTATGGTAATCATATTATATTGTTATACATATAATTTCATCAGCCGAGAAATTAATTTGGAGGGTTTCTTTTAAAAAGTTTCTGACTTTACATGGTTGGAAGGTTTTGTTAAAGAAAAGGTAAAAGACTAAAGAGCATATGTTACTAGAAATTGTAATGTTAGCTTTTCCATAAAGATGAAATTATTCGATCTTGGGGAAAAAATATCTTAAATCAATTATCACTTAGAAATAGGTGTGTGGAGAAGTGAGGAGGTAGCTTTTTAATTTTTAAACGCACGTGTGTAATTTGGTTGGGATAAGATCGATTAGTATAGGTTTTGGATGTGACTAGATTACACATGGGTGTGTGATTGTGTGCTAATGACTGAATCTATAAATATTCTAAAAATCTAGCTACCTTACAAAAATCAAGTTGAAAGAAGTTTATAAATTTTTAAATTCATTACCAATTTTTATTTTGACAAAGTTACAAAAGATGATTCTTAACTTTCCGACTATAAAAATCTCTCTATGTTCCATCAGTGGATGTTCCAAAAGCGTTGAACTTTGACTAACATATACATTGTTGCTCTTTCCTTCTAAGAGACATTCAAGGAAGGTGCATTTTTTTAAGTCTAAGACTCTTTTTGTTCATTCGAGAAGTTTTATTTGGTTTACATTATTTTGAGATTGTGCAGTATATGCGTAGGCTGGTGTTGTGTGATTCAATTTGGAGAGAGTTGCGTTCTGTTTCAAAGTGTAATAAATTAATAAACCGACAAAGAAACACCTGCTTGGACGCATTAACCTAACTGGCTCCTACTAGAATCATCATCCAACATTTATATAACCATCCTACATAGGAAAAACTACAGTTAAATTACACCTTTTCTCTCCTTTGTTTTTCAACTGCTTGATGGCTTGTTAAATGTCGAATCTGATGTTTGGGTTGCATGGCACTTAGGCTTCTTCTTCGACTTCTTGGGGTTATCCATGTGAGAGACCTACAAAATATTTGCTCACCTTTAGATTCATGCTTATTACACACCAGACTGCCATATACAATGCCAAGAAACCCCACTCTTTTATGTCGTCTTCAAACTCTTTGTGATTTAGTCCTTATGTTACTAGTTGAAGAGATAACTTACAATGTGAGATTTCCATTGGACTGTCTCTAAAGTAGTGTCATGTGGAGGATGATCACGAACATGCCGGAATATGTGAATCAGCACCGCAGCATCCAGAGCAGCATACTCTAGCTGCACAATTCACTTTATTATCAAAATCCAATATAGTTTTAGGACAGACAGCCTCTGAGTATATATAATATGATTATGAACCTGATTCTGTGTCAAAGGCCTTTGTTCCCAGTCGCTATTGCGTCTTGTTTTGTTCAAACCCACTCCCAATATTTTCTGATACACACAACACAAAGAGATCAAAATGATATCAACAAACGACTTAAAAATTGTGAACTCTATATCTACCTTTCCAAATAAACGTAACATTAAATGATTGTATGAACTATGATCTAAGAAAAAGCTCACCTTGGTTAGTCCTGATAAACCACCACATGGTTCTTTGAAAACGTTTTGAATGTCTAGCAACATGTCATAGCTCTTGAAACACTTGAGATCCCCATATGAAACCGCCAATTGTTTGATGTCACACTGAAAATTGTAACCTGAGATGATGATAATGATGCTCAGCTCAGTCAGAGAGAATCTTTTAATAAGGCAAGCAAAAGTTTTATAAAAAGAGAATATACCGAGCTTTAATGTACTATACGACTGCAAAATCTGACCAAGGCATGTGTCCAAAATCTCAGAGGCATCATCGTAAAGTTTTATTAAGTCCAGTATGAAGATTTTGCTATCAGATCCAATTTGCATGATTGAAACCTGAAGACAAATCATTCAATAAGAGTATTACAACAGGAATGGGAAGAGACTCAATAGTAGTTAATTTACCTTGTTTGGTTTACTGCCTTTCATAAAATTGGGTTTCCATTCACAGTCAAGACCCACAACTTTACAACCTTCAAGAAAAGAAGTTGCTTCTCTTAACCCATTTACTTCATCAACCCATACTATTTCTTCCACAGCGAGATCCTTGAGATGCAGAAAGCATTTGTTAACAAAATCAACCTCAGCCTCTGAGCAGCAACACAAAAGAAAATACCAACCACTGTTAGCGTCTTGCCATTTAAAGAGAAGTTCCATAAAACCTTACAATACAACACAAACCTTGTGCTTTTGGCAGTCCTTCAAGTGAATATCGTTTACAAAGTTCATCAACCTTCTCATAATACCCAGCTTCCATTGCCAAGTAAACCTTGAAAACATAAAAGAACCTCAACACTTTTAGCAATTGATACCAAACAAATGGACCACACGAAGTTCTTACCAGGTACTCGAGCAGCTGTCTATCACCTTTTGCCTTTGTTTCAGCAACATCCCAGCATGCTTTTTCAGCTAGATCCTTCAGTGCACTGCGCATTGATTGGATGATAAATATCATCTTATACTGTTAACTCTGTATATATACATATATCGGAAAACGAACCTTTCTTTACACTTGTAACACAACTCAGGGAACTCATGCTGGAGATAGTTCTTCTTCATGACATTATAAGCCTGCTTCAGCATATTCCTTGACCCATACTCTTGCACAAGAACACACAAACTGGGCCGTCCCAAGAAAGTGGCCCACCTCTCAGCAGCTTGGAAGTCTTTATCCTCAACCATCTGCTGGAGGAAAGTCTCCCCAGGGAAACTGAAAGAGAAATGCTCCAAGAGAGACACAGCCGTCATAAAAGACTTGGACTTGATCAACTCAGAGATGTACTCTTCAAGAAACGCACTAGCACTAGCAGAAGCAGAAGACAAGGCTTCATCAATGCTTGCTAACCCAACATCAAACATTTTGAGTATATTCACCATAACTTTCTCATCATAAGGCACAGTTCCACCAACTATAGAGAGGAAGAGCCGAGCAGCTAGCCTTCTCGCGGAAGCAGCGTCTTGTTCTTGATTAGTAGTAGCAGGGGGAGAGGCTGACTTGAAGTAGCGGCGGAGAGCTGATATGATTAAGTGGCTAAAGCCTTCACCGTACACTCCAAAGACGGGAAGGAGATTCAGACAGTGGACAGTGAAAGTAGAGGGACCTGGTTGTGGGTTGTTGGCGAGAACTTGGTGGACTCGGTGCTGCAAGGCTTGGAACTTCTTTGTCGCCTTGAGGCTTCCTGAAATCACAATCAAATCATGAACTCAAAGTGTGGAACTTTGAAAGAGAGAAAGCAGTAAAGGTTGGGACTTTTTACCATGAGTATAGCATTCTTTGAGAAGGTACAGGAAGACAAGGGGAGGAACATGAGT
>OVBX01002228.1:758-11007 GCA_900406325.1 Erucastrum elatum | reverse complement strand
GAAGAATCAATCAAGCAGTTCCATGTAGAATATGTGTGAAGAAAAAAAAAACGAAATGATGGTTCTAATGAGCAAATGAAAATCTAATTCTTTAGCCACAAAGCAGTAACTAAAAGCTTGAATAGTAGAATTCAAATATATAAAAAAGCATTAACCTTTTCCGGGCAATTCTAATCGGTTTCTTACCGGAAAAATGTTTGATAACCGGAGAGACTAAACCGGTAAGGGAAGGGCGGAGAAGTGTTGTAGAGAAGAAGAAAAGGTGAGAGAGTCAGCGTTTATGAAAAGAGACGTGACTCTTTGCTGCCCCCACCACTTAACAGCATATCTCCGTGTGTTGACTCCGTTCATGTGAGGGTGATTTCGTCTTTTCCAATTTACATCCACGCTTTAAGGAGTAGCCCAAACTAGATTGATGACCTTTTCCTGAATTAAAAGCTTTTTGTTTAATCGAATCGCACATTTTAATAAAATTGATACTTAAACATTAAGATTTGAAGTATATAACCGAGTGTTACAGAATTTTAAAATCTCATATGAATTTCTTATCCTCATTTCACATCGTTCTGAATTTTAAAATCTCATATGAATTTCTTATCCTCATTTCACATCATTTATAGAACATGTTTCATATGAGAGTTACCGCCCAAAACCATAGAGATAGTCTAGTCGAGCTGTTTAGTCCAATCAAAGTGTTCCCACTGGCGTGCAAAGCTCACAACCGCTTTCTTCTGGCTCTCCACCGACTCATGCCTCCTCCTTCTATACATGTCTTCTTCCGGCAACTCCAGCATCCCTCTGATCACATTCAGTCCAAGATTGCTATTAAACTCCTGCTCATCATCAATCACGTGAGCAAACCCTTTGTCCAGCCCAAACTCCACGTGGAAGTAAGGGAAGTTCTTGGGAATCGAGCTCCTGAGACCCTTCACGCTCGTGTCGATGAGCCTCTTCGCGTTGTGCTGACTCCACTCGCTCTCCGCTTCGTCGATCGCCTTCTTGAAGTAGAGAGGCCCTTCTTTGGCTATCTCCTGAGGGATCGGGATGCACTCGATCATACAGTGTCGGCGCTGCTGAGACAGACCGATCACCGTCTCCAGAAACACAGCGTCTTTGCCTTCTTTCGCAAACATCATAATAAGACACTTCTTGAAGTTCCTGATCTCGTCCCAGACATTGTCGTCTACGCTTCTGCTGGCTGCCTCGTGCTGCTCAGTCACAACAAAGAAACACTCATCATCAATACAAGAATCAGTTAAAGTTCAAAATACAGAGTTATCTTTGTATTTACCTGCATTGGTAAGATACAGCAATGGCCTGGGACAAGGGGCTGGTGTTGTGGTAACATAAGATAGGTGAAGTTTGCGATTGATATAACCAAGTGTTTCGGCCGCTTTGGGTTCTCGAAACAGAAGAGACAGCGTTCTTGCTGTGTCATGATGCGTTTCACGCGGTTGTCTTTTTCAGGAACGTTGCTGCTTTCCCTCTTACGGGACTTTTTGCTTGGAGCTTCTCCGTATTCATACTCATCATCAGCAGCTTGGTTTGATGTTTTGTACTGTTTGTTATGCATTATGCTTTTGGCTAGATGCATATCCGTATCGTCATCTTCGTTCTTCCTCTTACCAGACATGTCTTTGATAGGATACCTAATGAGTAAGAAAAAGAGTCAGAAAACGATATAATATCAAACAAATCAAAGAGATAACAAATAAACTTACCTCGCTGCTCTGACGTAGTGTTGTTCTTTGGATGAATCCTCTCCAGCAGCTTGCTTTGCTTTCAGCCTCTCTGCTTGTTCCGTAAGTTTCTGGGCTTCTTCAACTTTCCCTTTCAGACGGAGCTGTAAGGCTTTAGCAGCTAGTTGGTTCACACTTAAAGATTCTATATTGGGAAGAGTAGTCGCTTCACCACCATCTTTTTTGGTCTCCGCGTTGCTTCTGTACTCTTCACGAGGCTCTACTGATTCATTCTTCTGCTTAGAAAGCATTTGCTTCATGAAGCTTCCATCATTGGTAAACTTATTCAAGTGAGATGCGGCTTCGGATATCAGCTTCGAGTCTTCATGTCTATGAGTTTGGCCACCCTTTCTTTTCCCCCAGGATAATGAAGGATCAGTTTTAGGGGCTCTCAATGTACGAAGACGAATTGAGTCATCCTTCAAGTAGTCCCGACCATTACCCTTCAAACAAAACACGTTACAATGTCAGAATACTAATGTCACTGATGAGAATTCGGAGATTGAACTACGCTTCTCTTTAACGGTTTCAAGTACCTTCTCAGAAACTCTTTCTGGTTTTTTCTCCTTATCATTGTCTCCATTGTTTTCTCTTCTTCTAGTATTTATGGCATTCAAATGGGCACGAGAAGGAGCTGCTCTTTGAGACGCCACAGACTCAACAAGGTCACCAAGTGAACCCCATCGTTCTCCAGCAACCTGCAACAACTCTCAATTAATAAGACAACACTCACAAAGAAACTATGCTAATGAGTCATAACAAGAAACTTACCTCCTCAAGTTTTTGTCCTTCTCTCGCAGCTTGCTCCTTTGCACGCTTGAGCGCTTTCATTCTCCAACTCGCACCTCCATCTCCAACAACAGAGGTTGGTAAGAGCCGATCTTTACCGTTTCTTTTCTCAGGTTCTTCCTCTGGATAACCGGTTCCATTTCCTTTCAAATAAGGATTCAGTTCTCTTGGGTTTACTTTAATTACCTGGATTCAGTCCAAACCAAAAAAAAAAATCATTAACTAACAATCTAATCAGAACCAGTTTAAATTGAAAACTCAAAATCAAAACATCCCTAACCTCCTCATGTGTACTTTCTTCCTGTTTTTCCTCTACATCTAAAGCAGGATCCGGATCAGCCTTTCGTGTTGGCGGCAGCATAAAATCTAGACCACTATTCCTTCTAGCACTATCACCGTCCACCAAACCGACGTCATCATCTCCATCACTGGCAATCTTCTTGCCATGTCTCTTACTTTCCTTTCTATCAACGTCCTTGTCCTTTCTTCTTCTATCCTTGCCGCTTTTGGATTTCTTGTCTTCTCTATCTGAAGTATCATCAAGTACCTAATAGGAGGTGAGACAGAAACATCAAACTCAAGCTAGACTTTCAACACATTAAATAAAAATAAAGAATGAAAGGAAACGAGTAATCTTACCTCATCACGAGGGATGATCTTTATGCCAGAGAACATGTTAACAATATACGTATAAGGTTTGTTCCTGTTGAAGAATCAAATCAAAAAGGCAGAGCAAATCAAAACTAGGGGATGAATGAAACTGAGGAAAATAAAAACCCAAAGCTAGCTTATGCAAATATGTACAGTTTTGTTTCTCTGGTTAGTAAGATGGAATCTAGACTAGAAACTGAGCTAAGCTCACAATGCACTAGTAGCTAGCTGCATGTTGTCGAATCTTGATTTAGGTTTAATTATATTGACACAACTTCGATTTCGATCAGATTTATTTTCTGAACAACACCCAAATCGCAATTACTCAACTTTTACTTCGTATTTGTTAATGGAACATCGTCTTTCCGATTCGATTTTAACACATAAACTAAAGTATCAATCTTCAATACGAGAGTTGGAGAGATGCTAAGCAGGCATCATCTCCTATTTATCAAAATTTATCCCTTTTTGGAATCTTAGTTTATGAAAAAAAATTGAAGAGCTAATTCAGAAAACATACCGGAGGAGGAAGAAGAGGAGAGTTTCGCCGGCAAGGATACGCTCTCGCTGATTTAGGGCTCGACAAGAAAAAAAACTATGCACGACGAAACAGGATGTGACTAATAACCGGCAAATATGACAAACCGAAACTATCGAACCGTCAAACCGGAAAAAGAAAAACAACGAGCCTGGTTACATGTGGAGTAGTCCTGGACTAATTAACCGAAAATGTCGAACCAGGACTAAAATTGGAAAAAGATAATGAAATCAGAGTATCAAACAAAAGTCAAACCGGGAAATAACCGGAAAATGTCGAACCAGGTTGTGTATATGCCCAACCTTCACGTTGTGCATCTGCTCACAGACCGCCTTCTAATTCCGCAATACACAATCTTTTTTTTTCTTGTAAATTCTTATATTTATTCTTAAAAACTGTATTATTTTGTGTTTTCCAGATAACATTATCAAAGGGAAAAAGTTATATTTCATTATTTTTTGGTTACCTCTAGAATAGATAATCACTATACTGAAGACATTTGGCGAATTGTCCAATGTACAGTATAATCTAAGATGATAACAAGAATTAATCAAACTTTTCATTTTTTTCACTTATTGTATAAGGATTGATTTAGGAATTAAACACACACAATTAGTGGGCCGCCATATAAAGTTCTACGAATGTCTAATTGTTTAAAGCCCAAAACAAAAGGCTTAGGTCTGTTGGGGTTCATGATATGAAAACCCTAGTTTCTCTTGGGAGTCTTTATAAATCTCTTTTCATAATCTCCAACTCCGTCAACTCACATGTTTTGATCTTTCACATCTTCCTCCATTGTGTCTCTCCCTGGAAGCTTGGGGCGAAGTATTCGTGTTTAGGATTAATAGTTACTCTCTGATTTTAGGCTATTCTTGGTTCGAGTGCTAGGTTCTGATCTGTCTTTAGTGTGTCTAGGTACTATTTGTGTGACTCGTGCTCTAACGGCGATGATGATAACATATAATCCCAGCTCTATGAGACCTTTTGTGGTCAAGGAGTACAACTATGTTCATACATATATCTGAGCCTCTAATTCTTGATTTATAATATTTATTTATTTGTTTTTATTCTGTGCTTTTGATAATGATTTGGGGTTTAAGCGGCTGTGATGATAACATATTATCCCAGCTCATTATGAGACCTTTTGTGGTCAAGGAAAATAACTGTTTTCTAACATTTTTCTGAGCCCTTAATCCCTGAAATTCATATTCTTTGTTGATTAGAAAATTAAGTGAAAATTCGATTGTCTTCCCTGTGATGATTTAAATGCTAATGTATACCTGATAAAGTCTTTAAGTGATTTGAAATTTATTTTCTGAGGGAGCAATCTTGTTATTCATTAAAATATTTCTTTGCAATTATTCGATTTGATTGTCTATCGAATCCCCATGATGGTTTAACCATGCTAATACTGATTTCTAATGACTGAATCAATGTTAATTACTGAGGGATTTTATCTATTCAAATTTTATTTTTAGTTTGATCTCTGGTTATATTGTTGTGATTGTGAAATTCTATTCTGAAATAAGTTTTCTTCTGTTTGCTCCATAACTTTTGATAGTGAATCAGGTTCGTTGTTTTTGATATGAAACTCGGGTTTAGGTGGCTGTGACGATATCATATTATCCCAGCTCATTATGAGGCCTTTTGTGGTCAAGGAAAATAACTGTTTCTAACATTTTTCTGAGCCCTTTAACCCTGAAAAGCATTTTGTCTGTTAGGAAATTGACTTGTGTGCGTGACGCGTAACGTAACCTAGACTTTAGCATCTTGTCCTTTTAACAAAAAGATGATGTACCAAACTATATTGATTATTCTACTGTTTTGGATTATCTGATTGGTGAGTTAAGGTTTTGTTGAACCCATTGTAGGTTAACTTAACTGTCGATATGCAATTGGGATGGTCTGGCAACTACAAGAAAACATGATGGATGATATAAATTGTATAAATTTAGAAAAAAAAACATTTTACAGAATGATTTCAGAATGTTAAAACAAATCCAAAACATGTTAGAATATTTAAATCTTAATAAGATATACAAGGATTTTAATATGATTTAAACTAGGATATTATGGAAGATATTTTAAGCAAGATTACAATCCCGGAGGCAAAAGAAATAAAACCGATTAAGAAATCAACAAGTATACGCAGTCATTAAACTACAAGCAAGGGGTAGTACTGATTGCATTGCTGGAGATAACAGTTTGTTTACAAACAAGGATTTGGGTATTAGAGGCGTAAATCGTGATCAGATGGGATGTGGATTTTTTCTGTTACTTTTTACTTGGTATTGTTTGTTTTTTCATATTCTTTCATCACGGAATATGAACAATGGTGGCAATATCACACAATGAACCACCAAGCAAGAAGTTAAGAAGGACTTACAGAATCATATACGCTCCTTTATTTATGAACTATAACAATCATATGAACACAAACTGAAAAAGACACAGATAGATCGTCAAAGAGGCAATTCATTCTCACATGCATTCGCAACCAGCGATTATCGTTTTCTATCCATCAATCTAGTGTTATAATCTAAGCATATGAATGAAACGACCAATTTACAACTAATTATCAAACCGGAGATAAATAAACTTCCTATCTCATCGCTTTTCCTGATGAGTACAACTTCTAGAAATATAAGTCTCGTGGGAGTATTGCAGAGTAGTCCAAACGATCTAAAGTTCAGTCAGAAAATATTTTTACAGGTGTCATAAACAAAATTAATTAATTAATTATATAATATTAGGATTTAACATATTATTTTGAAATGATTTTAAAAGAAAATCATATCTAAAATTATAAAGTATAAGTTTATAAATGTATAAATATTCAAAGATACTGTTCATTGCTACAATATCAAATTAAACAAAAAAATGAAAAAACAACCTCATTAAAATGATGAAAACAAATACCTTTGTATTGGAGAAAATTAAAAAATATCATTTATATAAAATAAATAGTCATATAATAAAAATTTAAATAATATGAAATAGTGAAACTAAAGATGATTTAAAATATATATTGATATAATTATTACTGTGTTTATCGTAAATATAAATTATAAAATAGAATGATTTCACATACTAGAAACAAATATAAAAACAAAATTTCAGATGAAAACTGTTTTCTGGCCCAAACTAAGAAAATATAAGTTTAATTGAAAATCTAGCCCCTATATAAATAATTAAAGCTTACATTTTATATTTTGACAAAGAATTCACGGTATTAGCATTAGGAGCATCTCCATCTCCATTTTATTTTGAAATAAAATATGAAATACAGATGAAGATGAAGATGTCCTAGACCCAAGTTTGATGTTAAAAAGAAATAAAATTTGTGGGAGTGGCGGTGATTTGATTAAAAAATATTAAATTAATTAAAAATAGTTTTAAAAAAAAAATAGTTTTAAAAAAAATAACATTAATTTTAACAACGCAGACGCCACTATCTAAATCAAAAATTTTAAAATTTAAATTTTAAATTTAAACTCTATACTCTAAACTCAAATTCTAGACCTTAAACCCAAACCGTATACCCTAAACCTAAAATGTATACCCTAAATCCAAATTCTAGACCCTAAACCCCAACCGTAAACTTTTAATCAAACCCTACACTGTAAATCTAAACCCTAAACCCAAGCCGTATACTCTAAACCTAAATTATATACCCTAAACCCAAACCGTAAACTTTAAACCCAAACCTTAAACTTAGATATTATAGGGTTTGGATTTCAGATTTATGATTTAGGTTTAGGGTATATATTTTTGTTTTAGGGTTTATGATTTGAGTTTAGGGTATATGGTTTGAATTTAAGGTTTACGATTTGAGTTTAGGGTTTAGAATTTAGGTTTATGGTATCAAATTTGGGTTTAGAGTTTAGAGTTTGAGTTTAAAATTTAAATTTTAGGGTTTAAAATTCAAAATTAAGATTTTAGATTTTGTTGACGGTGTTAGCGTCGTTAAAATTGGCATTTTATTATTTTTAATTTATTTTATTTAATTATCTATGTGACAATTTAATTGGTTATAGAATGTGAAGTGAATTTAAAGGTTCACCCAGGATAAACCTAAGTTTTGTTCTTTTTTTTTCTTTTGTTGACTAACATTTGATCAAGTCAAATTGAAGCCGTTGATATTGATGACCCAAGATGTGATCCATCCAGTTATGCATTAACTTGTATGAAAACCAACACACCCTTGGTTTCATTGAAAGGGAATTGGACTGTATAGCCAACAAAAAAAACTATAATTAACTCAATAACCAAAAAAAATCTCTCCATTATTTATGAAATATATACTATATTACCCTTCTTAGTTACCGGTTAATAAAAGCGAAAAAACATATTTTTCTTCTTCTTCTTCTTCTTCCTTTCCTCTTTCCTTACTTTCTATCACCGTTACGATATACTATCACCAACTTCACACTGTATTTTGTATTTGTTATGTCTTTACTCACGACCTCTTTTTCTATCATCATCATTTCTTTTAATTATTAACAAGATCTGTAATTTTTGATTTTAGTTTTGCCATTAAACCTTCAAAACAACCACAATATGTTTGAAACCAGTCTCCACTTCTTCCATCGTAACCATCATATATTTATTAATTTCATTTTCTGTTTTATTTTTTCCGGTCACACAAGCTTACAATTGTTGTTTCTTCCATATCCACATATATCATTTCAACTGCCACTGTTCTATCATCACCATAACCACCACCATAATATATCTTTAAATCCACGATCATAGTTTCTTTGAAATCAGAATCACCAATTATTTTATAACCACCGTCGCCAATCCTGTAACGCTCGCCAATCCGATAACTGTCGCCGCTCCGGTAACAATTATCATTGTTGTAACCACCACCACCACCACATGTTTCTCTACCGTAGTTTTAACCACCATCTGTTCTTCTATAACAATCATCACCTCTTTTGTAATCACCATCAACTTCTTCATGAACACATCCATCATACGTCCACCATCATCACAGCCACCACGACCACCACAACCACCACTAACTTTGTAACTTCCGCTACATCTTTCCAATCTATTCAATGATTCTTCATAACCATCATCATAATTTAATATAACAACTATACAACTGAGTTTTATCATATTTGCTAATTTAGCTCATAAATAATATACTATTTCTAGACCATTTGATAATTTAGTCAATATGTACTATACTATTTTGTATATTCCATTTTATTTATATTTGAGTTAGGGTTTATATTTCCTTTTAGGGTTTAGTATTAGTCTTTTAAATTTAGTTTATGGAAAGTTTGGGTTGACGTTGGAGTAAGTATTTTATTTGATAAATATTTTATTTCCTTTTAAAATTATATTATAGAATTTGAACAATATATACTATGTCATTTCTTTTAGTTGCTATTCTATTTGATACTCTTTCATGTCATGTACTATATGAATATTTTATATGAGTTAAGATTTATATATTTTTTAGAGCTTAGTGATTAGTATCTTGGATTTAGTTTATGGACAGTTTGGGTTAACGTTGGGGTAAGAATTACATCATTCTATACAATTATAGACATTTCAAAATTTGAATAATATGTACTAAACTATTTGATATGTTCTATTCTATTTAAAATGTCTTTTTCTTCATTCTACTTTAGTGCTGGTGATCACCACGAGCACCACCACAACCATATAAATCTTTAACTTGAAAGATCACCATTTCTTATACCCACAACCGTTTTATGTACCACTACCACCATAGTTTCCACCACCGTCACTGTAACCAACGCCACCACCGCATCTTCCGTCCACTGTATATCCTCAATTGTTGAACTTCACTAATTTTCTTACCAACTGCAGTCTTGAGTTTTTAGGTACACATATTTTTCACCACCGTCACTATAACCAATGTCACCACCACATCTTCCGTCCACCGTAATCACCACCGTATATCCTCTTCACTGATTTTTTTACCAACTACAGTCTTGATTTTCTATGTCCACATATTTTTCATCATCACTTCTTTTTTCTTTTACCTGCAACCTGTTATAAAAAAAGATAGAACCGGATGAAACTTGCAAAACATTGTTATTGACTTAATAATGTCAACATCATAGCTATATTCTTCATTTTGCTTCCAAAATTGGTTATTTGGCAAATTAACTCTTCATTGAAAGCGGGTCAAACTCCGCCTATTTGACTCGTTCCACCAAAATTGGATTATTTTTTGTTTATAAATCTGCAAGATTCATAAACAAAAAAACCGTCATATCCGCATCCATTTCATCAACATCATTGGATAACCCATAAACCCCATGGATAGTACTAGACTACTAGTCAGTGATATGAAACATATTGAGTAGTATTTTTAAAAAATTAGAATTTCTGGTTGGAAGGTAAACGCCACTCAAATTTGGCTGATTAGCACCTGAGCCGCTCAGAATAAATTCGATCTACAATTCAATTTTTTTTCCAAAATCAGTCGACCCTCATTTACTTCGCGGCGGATCAACGAGGACGTGTCCATGAGTAATAAGTCAAATTC
>OVBX01002227.1:0-21185 GCA_900406325.1 Erucastrum elatum | reverse complement strand
GTTGCTGATTCGCAATGGGCTTTAGCCCAAAACTCGTTCAGGCTCCGTCGTTGGCTAATGGGCTATATTTGGGCCCAACAGGGAGGAAGCAATCACATACTCGTTTAGCAAATTATCCGAGAGTACGTTGACACAAACATCCGTGATCTCTCCACATGGAGAGAATTTGTTTCTCAACGCGTTAACCACATCATCTTGGGGAAGGTCAATGCTATATCCTATTACACGAACTCTCCCAATGTCGCTGCAATAATTTGATTGAACGACAATTATATATAACTGAAATTGATAAAAGAACAAACAAACCTTTTACAGACACAAAAAGCAATAAACTCTGTACCGTTTTCTTAGTCTGGAGGTTCTCTTAGTAGGCTAGCTTCCCTTTCGTTCAATGTCAGCATACTCATCTCCTATATCAGAGACCATCCAGGTTAAGAGATCGAATAAGAAGAAAAAGCTAAAAGGAGAATACTTTAGTCGTGGATCCCACTGTTGGAGACATGTTGAACTGATCGGCTTAGCAAGGTTTTCGAGATCTAGGGTCCTCCTGTCCCTTAGAAAGGTATTTATATTTGATTTTTCTTTTCGCTTCAGATTTTGAAAATATCCAACATTATATATTATTGGGCCTAAAAATTCATTCCTGGCCTAAGCCCGTATAGGGTTAAGCTTAGAATAAGGAATGCTGGCATACGAGCACCGTCAAAAGAATTAGTGGGATATCAGCAGCATACGTTTTGCTCTGATTCGATTTAAACATACACGGAACTTGTGGTAAAATATAACATGACTACTAAGAACGAGAGAATTTCAAAGCTGCTGCATGAAACCATTCTACCAGACCAGCCTAAATCATTGAACACTAGTTTGCCACTAGAAAAAAACCTTACCATTTATGAGATATACTTCCGACTAACTCTACCAAGCTTGACTTACACAAATTAAACCATGCAACAGTTAAAATCATTTTGTTACCACCTTTCAAGTTTGAGGTATCATGGTCGATGATTAGATAGTTTTGTATCAAGAAAGTCATGAAATTCAGATAAGCATCTCAAAAATTTAACATGAATCAGGACGAGAAAGAAGAAAACGGACAAAATGCATCTTTAAATCAGGTCACTGCTGATAATGTATGTAGAACAGTGTATTAGTGTTTGCAAAACAAGTGAATTCAGACATGTAACCATGAAAATATCGGGAGGGGGGGGGGAATCGGCAAACTTTGATGTGTTTGATTGAGAACCTACAACATCAGTTCAATAATCTGCAAACTTTCATAGTTATACTCTTAGTGTTGCAGATTAAATATGAATTGTACTGCATGAATTGTTTAACTGTATAGAAAAAAATATTGTATTATTGGCCGCTAGGATAAGCCATAGAATTTTATTTATCTATCGATTTGGATTCTACTGAGTACACATAAAATTTCTATTCTATCGACCAGTTTTGATTAGTGGAAAATTTCTATTTTACCGACCAGTTTGATTAGTGGGTTGTTAGTTATTTGTCATAGTTTAGGTTTCTTATACTTGGATTGAATGGATTTTATGTAGAATTGTACATATATAGTACATATTGGTTACACAAAATCCTCTAAGCATGAATAAAAGATGGTTATGCACTTGTGAGATAGATGGAAGCTTATATGATGATAAAATGAAATGATGCCTATGAGTTTATGAAGAATCTCTATGATTCTTATAGTTTGTTCAATGACCATCACTGACGTTTTCAACAAAGATGTTCAGTCTGGTTTGGTCTTAGCTGATTCTACTAACTCAACTATTGGTCCTGTAAATTTAAATATTGCAGCTTACCATTGTTTTGTCATTTCAGTCACTGATGCCATCCCATCATTTAGAACTGTGTGCTGAAGGTTCCTCAAATCAAAGATTTTACTGCTTGAGAAGAGTTTCCAAATGAATAGATGCTTGACACGATTTTAGAAGAACTCGATGAGAAACTTATCATCTGTTATGTCCTTATGTTTCCATTCTACAAAACCAAATCAAAGAAGCGAGATGTATGTAACTTTCTTGTTATGCTCTTTTCCTTTCTGATATTCTCTCTATCATATGTCATATTCTTATCTCTCTGGCACTGTTGTTAATTTTGTAATCTGTAGGATATATTTGAGCCTACAGAAAAAGAGTTTGCAGCATATAAACAGAGGAGGGATAAGGGCAAACCTTGCAAGCTAGATCTCCATACGATGCTGCTAACTGGTTAAGACATATCACTTTTCCTTCTCTTTTTTGATCTTCATCTTAAAAATTTATTTACCTGTGTCCTATTCTGTAGGCGATGGAATTGACAGGTATGGGAGACAGTATCTCGAGTTCCAGGATTCGCTTGGCGATATAGATAACAAAGATCGAGGCTACATTCGCTTTTATGCTGAACCGAACACCGTGACTGAGTGAGTGTTTTTTAAGGTATCATTACTATAATATTTATCTCCTTTATTTCACACTTCTTTCGTCATATGTAATTTATTGAATTTATTTTTGTTTGTAGAATTTCTGCAATAACGATGATTAGAGAAGATTCTAGCATTCCTCAGGAGCTTGACAGTTGCTACCGGATGTGTTTCTCATGAACTTTCATCACTTTTACACTTTCAGATGATTTGTCTATAACTATCATGCTTTGTGTTTTGCTTTAATTTTGTGAGATGTTTTACTTTTTTTGTCAGTAGCAAAGACGCTCTTTGCTTTATTGACTGCTCATTGAGTTATAGGATTATTAAACTATTTTTAGAATAGTTAAGGGCTCTAATTAAAATAGAATGTCCAATGGTGTTTTCCAATTTGTAATCCTTAGGAATAAAAAAATATCAAATTTTAAAATATCTAGTATGATCAAATGTGTGATCAAATGTGTATGGAAGATTTTCTAATCTTCTTCGAACCAAGATTTCCTGATTACTAACACATTTTTAGTAAACACACACTTTACCTATCCTTGTGTCTGTTCCCATTCACATCGGTTGGGAATAATAGTCTGGAGTGGCTGAGGGGTCTTGATCTCTTCACCAATTACACTTTTGATGAAAGAGATGAGAGGACAATCTGTGTGACATATCTTGCTTCTGTGCCTCTTCTTTCTGTTTCATCCTCTCCATTTCTTGTTGCCTAGCTCCAAGATTCCTCACTTTTTATTCTCTCTCGCTCCATCTTCTCCATCGTGTTAATCAGTTGGCTATACATTTTCCCTTGCCGTTTCATCATAGTCCCCACCAGCTTCTCCATGAAATGCTCCATCGTTATCAGTATCAGCTAGGGGGTGGGCAAAAAACCCAAACCGAACCGAATCAAACCGAACCAGCCGAACCAAAGTCTATTTCAAATCATTCGGTTGAGATTTCTCCAACCCGAATGGTTTGGTTTTAAACCGAACCGAACCGAGAAACCGAAGTATTTTTGTAATTGCTTAAATTAAAATTATTAGTGATATCAATATACCAAAATTATAATACTAACCACATATTTTCTATTTTTTATTCATTAACATATATGTAATCATCAAAATATTTGATTTAAAAATAGAAAAGTATGTATTCTTATATTTTTATTTAATTTTGGTGACTTTTTGTTTATATTTCAATTTTATATTGAATTTAATCCACATATTTTATGTTTACATAATTTATGTTTTTAAAAAAATATTAACAAAAATAAACCTATTTAAACCGATCCAAAAATAATCCGAACCGAATATAAACCAAACCGAACCGAACTAACTATGGTTTATTTTGGTTGGAAAAATATTGGAACCGATCTATCCAAACCGAACCGAACCGAGAAAATAACCGAAGTGCCCACCCCTATCAGCAGATGAACTGCAGAAAAAAAACAGAACATGTTAATCAACTGGCAGTACTATAGACAAAGACAACTTCAATATCTAGCAAAATCATAATTTTATATGTGTGCGACAACCAGGTAAAATAAAGCCTCTTCCAAGCTCAAAATCTAACAAATCTTTGCTGCACATTTGAAAATACTGTCCTCAAAATCCAAGAACTTAAGACTAACTGCTTACAGGAATAAACAACACTCAACACCAAATAAGACTATCACGGTAGAAGTTTGTAACAACAGTAACACCACATCAATCAGTTCGCTTATCTGCCAGAATCAAAAGCTTTTACCTAAAATAATCAACCAATCTAATCATGAGGGACGAGTAAAGTGTTTGGCTTTACCAAAGAAGCTTCTATAAACGTGAAAAAGTCACAAACTGAAGTGTGACCAAACGAACATGCACAAAAGTTCTTATCTTTCGATACAAAGTCTACTGATTTATTACCTCAGAGACACACCATCATCACACGATGTGCAATCTCTGGAGACTTGACCTTGAAGCACCATTTCGAGGCCACCCTTCCCAAACCCACACGTCAACTGACCACTTTCCACCACGTCAGCAATCTTGGACCCCAAATGAGGAGCATCGAAGCAGCCGACTTCAAGAAACCCATCTCCGTCAGCCTGTCTAGACTTCCAGCGAGAATATCCAGAGGATATCGATCCTCAGAAGAAGGCTTAACAAGGGACCTGATGGGTTTAAGACGAAAGCTCGGCTTAACAAGGGACCTCAAAAACCCTTATCACCAGCAAACATGAATCATCGCCGGAGAGAATACATCGGAGATTTGGAATGGTCGCTGCTCATCTTTGATTTCTAGATTTCAGAACTCAAAAACCCTTATCACCAGTAAACATGAATCGTTGCTGCTCCCTAAACCGAACCAATCCGAGCTTGCCAGCACACTAAGGATCAACCCTCAAAACCCCTTAATTAAGGGCAGGATTATAGGGATACCTTAACACAGTCCTTTAAGAAGAAAATACGGGACCGAAGAAGAAACAGAAGGAAAATCCTTTAATTAAGAGCCGGACCTTCACGAAACCGACTAAAAAACTTAAGGGACTGACAAAACTTAAGAGACTTTGTTTCAGGACCACTGCTAATCTTGTTCTAAAAATCATTTCTTAGCTATATGATATATTTCAATATTTTGTTAATTTAATCGGCTGAAGGATTAACGCTAAGGATTCGCTAACATCCCCCGTTGCGGATGGTCTCATGCTTGTGTGATGAAGAGAAATCTTAAAATCCACTTTTAATTGAAGCCCTATTACTAGAATTATTTATGGGTCTTCAAATTGATAACGAGGTCCTAAATATTAGTACCTTAAGAGTTGTAGATGGCTTACTTGTTCTTATAATCACTGACGATATTTTGACAGTTTTAGATGGAACTGGTGTTTTCTTAAAGTTGTTTCTGTAACTCTCATTATGATTTTTCTTAAGCTAATGTGAATGTCCGTCTGGTAAATGCAATTTCTATCTAGTTTATTTAAAGGCTTTTGGTTAATTTTAGTTTGAGGACTAAACAAAAATTGTTAGATGAGATGGATGATTGTGTGTGCACAAGAATTTCAAAATGTAGGATAAGGTAGTGATTCTTCCATCAAATAGTAGAGTCTGCAGTTTATCCATTATAGAAGTTTTCAAGCTCTAAAATCGAATGCTTAACTGCAACAGAGAAAAAGAAACACACCAAATATAATATTCTATAATATATTGTTTATCACATTTGATCACACCGAAGATGATATAATAATTATTGATCTATTAGTTTAAAATCCAGAAGATGGAAAATAGCATAATAAGTACTACAGAATATCGTTGCATTATTTCACAAAGATACAAACAACGTAGATGCTTGTCTGTCTTCTCAGCAACTTGGCCTCGTTACCTAAAATAAACAAGGAAGGTTTCACTTTGTTAGTTATCAAGAGAAGAGTCACAAGAATCAAAATAAATCAAAATTGGGGAACATGTGAAATAATATATATTTATTGGGAACATGCGAAATAGATATATATTTATGGCCATCCTCTGACAGTCTCTTGATACCAGGCCATGAGCTATTATCTAGAGCAGAGCCTCCATGAAGAAAGAGATAGTAGAGTACATATGCTAGATGTTGATTCCCACATGTGGAGCATGAGGAGGAGCAAAGCTAACTTCTTAAGGATAGTCTCTGTGCTTTCAGGCTTGATTGCAATGAGCAAATGGCTTGGAGACGTCTGCTACTGGAAGAACCCTTTGACAACGTTATTTTTTCATGTTAGCTTCTTCATACTGATATGTTATCCAGAGCTGATCCTCCCAACCATATTCCTCTACGTGTTATTGATAGGGCTCTGGAACTTCCGGTTCAGGCCTTGCTATCGTCCTCACATGGACACAAAGATCCCTTGGGCTGAAGCGGCTATCCCCGATGAGCTCGATGAGAAGTCCGACACTATTCCGACATCAAAGGGAAATGTTGTAAAAAATAATCTATTCTATTTATTCTTCAACATGTCCAATTGATATTAGTTGTGTCCAATCTAAAAATATAAATGCATTAAACTGATTAAATATATTATTTGTTTAATAACTGCATCATCAATCCATAACGATACATATTTTTGTAACTGAATCGATCCATATATATTAGCGACAGTTAAATCATGGTTTGATCATAGGCCTTTTTTATTTAATCATCAGTAAGTAGAATAGATTTTAAATATTTTATAATTTTAAACGGGCATCTGATAATAATGTTATATAAATTATTGTATATGAAATCATATCATTAAAATTCAATGAAGGATATATAGTGTATCTATTTATTTACAAAACAAAATTATAAATATATTTTGTAATTTGTTTAAAAAAATAACGACGGTTGAAGAATAAAATAAAAATTGAACACAGTTGTATAGTTATGCAACATCACAATTCAATACAATTATCAAAACTTTGTACTAGATAATTTTTTTAAAAATATTATACACAAACATATATATCAAAATTTCAGAATTTACATATTTATAACATATAAGAAAAATTGTATAAATTACATATTTACACAAAAATTACAAACCAACATTATACCCGCAAACACGGATCAAAATCTAGAATAAACAAGTATGATAACAAATAAACGGACATGAGTATATAATTTTAAAGAAACAAGCGTTTGTCGGGTCAATTTTTAAATTACTACTATTTTATAAAATAGATTTTGATTAAAATTTATACACAAATAAGATTAAAAAACACAAACATAATTGCAAAGAAAAACACGAATATGGAAATTAAAATTTCTAAAATTAAATTAAAACACAAATAAAATTTCTAACTAGAATAACCATCGCATCTCGGTTTAATCATATAACAATTCCTGCTAAATGAATTTTGATATTATATATTTAAAAGAATAAAAAACATATTTAAAAGTTAGGAACATGACCGAGATATTTCCCGGTTTCATCTAGAAGGAATGGTTCTATGATTAAACTGAGATGCGATGGTTATTCTACTTAGAAACATCTATATAATCTATTAAATTAATAACACGACTTATTTATATAGGTTTAGTCTAACTATTTTTAAATAATATTAAATTAACATTAATATTAATATTTAACATAAATGTGATTATAGAAACACAAACACAAAAATTAAATTTCTCAAAACAAAAATTTTAAACACAAATATTTTTGTTAAATTTCTCAAACAAATATAAAAAATATAATTTTCAAAACATAAATATGATTATAAAAACATAAATATAAAGTATGATTATACAAATATACAAATATATAAATTATATTAGGTAAAAGTTTTAAAAACAAAAAATATATCCGCCCTCTCAATCTCTAGTTATCCTTAAATGTTCAGAAACGTCTTTCTCATCAAAGCTGCAGATATCTTTGACACGTTCCCGGATATGTTACAACCATGTACAGATCTGACCATGTATGCATTCGCGTGCTTTGTTAACTTGAAAGGGCGGTTACTGAATTTGTCTCAAAGATACTAGACAGAAGTTTTAATTTATTTCAATACAAAACTAGATTCTGACCCGCCCTAAAAAGGGCGAGTATTTTTTTTTTTTGTTTTTTCAATATAAAATTTGATATTTATGATTTTAAATAAATAAACTTTGAGGTGGTCAAGTTTTAATTTTTCGGATATGTTATACTGAGAACAGTATGTCCGAATTTTAAACGTGTCCACGACCGTTTGTAAATAAATGAAACAATGAGTTGGATCAAAAGTTCGTATTCGTACTAATTCAAAATTTTTAATAAGTAGTCTCTATATTAAATATTGATAATGCTTCCAATAATGTTTTTCTATTAAGTTTTTTCATGGTTTAGTTACAAAAGGTCAACTTGACATATGATTTTTTCACAAATAATTGTGAATATAATTTATGTGATTAATATATATTATATTAAACATGTAAGTCTCGACTTTTTTTCTTAAAAACCTTTAAATTAATATGGATGGTACTGAAGAATATGCATGAAACCTAATATGCATGAAAGAGGATTCATTTGCATGTCATCTTGTTTGTGTTCTTTATTATCAAGTATCATAAGATAGAGATTAGTAAATATTGCAATGTTTGAAAAATAACTTAAAGGTCATGAAAAATAATTCAAAATTTTGCAGTATAACACAATACAGAAAAAAATCAATTTTTGAGATTTTGAAAAATCTCTTTGAAAACAACATTCTTCGTAGTCTTCTGCGGTTTTCCTTCATTGTCAAAAATCAAATTTTTCAAACCCTTTTTGGATGTGATTCTGGAGACAGCCACATATAGCTGTCCATGAGAGAAAACATCTCTTGGTAGATACAAACCGACTTGTGTTAGAGATTGACCTTGACTCTTATTGATCGTAATAGCAAATGCAACTGTAATGGGCAGTTGTCTCCTCCTCATTTTGAAAGGCAGCTTCTTATCAGATGGTGTGATAGAAAGTCGAGGAATTACTACAGTACAACCAACATTTTTTCCAGTAATCACTTTTGCCTTCACCATGAAATCACACAACTCTGTAATCTGGAGTCTAGTGCCATTCATCAATCCTTCCGTGTGATCCATGTTTCTAAGCAACATAACAGGACACGATTTGGCAGACCAGAAGTCTTTATTTTGTTCAGGAAGTCGGGTGTGAGAGCTTGGTCATTTTTTTGAAAATCGATCAGAAACATCTATGGAGTCGGAGCTTAAAAGTATTATTTCCTCGCCTGCATATAAAACAAAACTCCATAAATGAAAAACCTGTGAAGTTTAATAATCTACTTATGTATAATTAAAAAATCGTAATACCTTCAAGTTTATCAAGCATATGCTGATTAATTATATTGACATCCTCATTAGTAGGACAGAGAATTGCTCTTTGTTGGTAAAACGTAGGGTCTTTAATCTGTTGCAGAGAAACAACATCACCATACACAGCTTTGCTGATGGATTCTATTGGATCATCTCCATCAGTAATAAGAAACTCATCTGGGATATTAATCGTGGCTTCTCCATCATTATCTTCGCCAATCTTTCCATCTCCCACGTCCAAGATGCACTGTGAAAACTCCTTTAGATCCTTTGCATCTTTAGCTGTCAAATTATCTGAAAGTAGCCTCATATTTTTTGTAAGCTGCCTGACTCTGACATGGTTCCATAAATATGACGAATTTAGAGACTCCAGTACAATTTCTTCCCTTCCAGCACCGGGTATGACATGCAGTATCTGTCTAAAATCGCCTCCAAAGACAATTACTTTTCCGGCAAAAGGCTTGTTGTCACTGGTCTTCATAATGTCTTTCATACTTCTATCGAGAGATTCAAAACAATGTCTACTCATCATGGGTGCTTCGTCCTAAATAATAAGGGAAGCTGCTTTCACCAAATTTGCTTGATCTGTTCCTGGAATAAGTGTGCAGGTAGAAAACTCATCTGGGTTTATAGGTATAGCAAACCTAGAATGTGATGTCCTTCCTCCTTGTAGCAATAGAGAAGCTATCCCACTTGATGCAGTGTTCAAATATATTTCTCCCTTGCATCTTAATTATAGCTGCGGACAACAACTTCCACAAGAACGTTTTACCTGTACCACCAAATCCATAAACAAAGAATACGCTTCCTTTTTCATTCACGACAGCATCAACAATCTCATCATAAATCTTTCTTTCCTCCTCTGTCAGTTTTACAATGTCCCTGTCGTGTTCAGCTTTCAACTCATCCTATCATAACTTAGCTCATCCAAAATCAAGACATTGTCACTTGCACCATTATCTGAACGGGCTGTGGCATAGTTTCCCATTGGTCCAAAGAGGTTCCATGACTCCTCAAAATCTTTTCCATATCAAGAAGAGCAAACCGTTGTTTCTCATAATTACTTAGACAAAGATCGACAATAAGAAAAAACAAAATTGGTCTAAGATAGTTTTTAAAAATATGAGTTATAATATGAAATATATATATATATATATATAGTTAATATATAACCTGGTCTGTATAAAAGCTTCCTCCGTCTGTATTCAATATCGTCAGATAGTAGCTCCCACGTCTGTTTCCACACAGCCTCGGGCTTTGACAAACTACCAGACATGAGCATTACCACATAAGCATGACGCAGAGATGATGCTGATTCTATGAAACTCGCCCTGACAATATTGTTGAAAGTTCTTATATCCTCGAAGCATGTTGGAGACTCATCTCCTATGATACAAAAAGAACTTAATCAGAAACAATCCAGGATAGCAAGAAGATCTCTGTTGGAGACATGCTGAGCTGCATGCAATTTGATTGCACGAGATATATATATATATATATATATATGATTATTATTGCCAAAGAGATATAATAAGAATCAACAAATCTTACAGACACAAAGCAATCAGTTCTTACCTGTTTTTGGTCTGTTTTTCTTAGTATCACTTTCGTTCAATGTCAGCAGTCTTATCCCCTATGATACAAAAAAAATCTATTCAGAAACCATCCCGCGAGAAACAATATAACAGAGGTTAAAAGATATAGTAAGAAGAAAGCTAAAAGAATAACAAGGATATTACTTTCATCGTGGATTCCTCCATTGCAGACAAGTTGAGATTCTTGAGAAGATATGCTTAGCTATGTTTTCCACAGGCGGCTATATTTTACACTTTTAGGTATCTTGCTAGGAAAGGGATTAATAATTGTTTTCAGTTTTACTTTTTTTGTTTGTCTTACCAAACTAATTTATAAGAGCATCTCCAACCTATAACACTATTATAGTGTCAAGACTACATTATTTTACTGTGATTTCAAAACTAAAAATGTTTTCATCTCCAACCCAATTCCAAAACACTATTTTAGTGTAATTTTCACACTAAACATTTCCAACCCAACACTAAAAGTTACACCATTTTGTGTGACACTATAATTTCACACCAAAGTTACAACAGTACATATATACAATAATCACAACGTTTTATTATATGTTGTGTTTTATGGAAGATCAATTCAATAAAAATGGATTGTAGCGTATGAAGCGTGAGAGTATCCACTGATTTAATCTTCTTATTGTAGCAGATTTTCTGATTTACATAAAGATTAAATTCAAAGTATTTGGGTTCTTTATTTAGTGAATGAAAGAATCAGCTTCCCTCTAAAAGAAGCAGAAGAAAGAACAGAGAAGATAAGAGTAATGAAATTTGATTTTTTTTTCATTTGATTTTAATTTTACGTTCACTTAAATAAGTATATTTCGGCTTTGGTTTTTTGTAAAGTACACGCATATATAATATATACATACATATATATTTTTTTAGAGACTTTAATTTGGAGACTCCTCAGTAATGTTGCTCTAAGGTACTAATTTGTAAACCTAGTCCTTTAAAAGAAAGCAACAAAGAAATGGATGTTTACAGTTTTGTAGTTGTAATTCCAGAAATTGTAACGTAACAGGGCAAAGAACACAGAAAGTATAAGGAGCATCTGTAGTCACTTGACATAGTGAAAGCTGGCAAGGAGGAGGATAAACCGGACAAATGGAGCTGCCCAAGTTCTTGACCAAAAGACCTTGTCCAGCTATTGACAATCAGACATGCTAAAGACCTTCGAAATTGCTCTCCAGTTTCAAGTTTAATTCGTGAAGTTTTTTTTAGGAATATTTCCTCTCAAAAGTACACTTAAAACATATTCCTCCATATCAGAAGTGGAAGAAGCAAAGTGAAAAGATGCAAAGTTCGAATCAGGTAGCTGCTGATAATATGATTATTGAGCTTTTAGTTTAATAAAGCACACTACTTGAAAGAGTTTACAATGAAAGCATCAAGATGTTATTTTAAAAATCCAGAAAAAAACATATAAAAGGTAAATAGAGTAAAATGTTGTATTTATTTCACAAAGATACAAACAACACGGAGCTTGTCTTTGTCTTCTCACAGTAGATCAGAGAGAGCTTTTCTACTCTTGAGAAGTCATCCGAGCCTCGTTAACTAAAATAAACAACCAAAGAGCCTCGTTAACTAAAATAAACAACCAAGGTTCTACTCTGTTAGTTAAGAGGAAGAAAGAATCAAGCATCAAAATAATGTGTACCTGGATAATAAGCACGCTTACGTCGAGGACGAGGGTGGACACTGTAAACAGTCGGCACAGTATAAAGCTTAACACTTATTTTGCGTCCTGCCATGATGCTCCCATCAAGATCGAGCACATTTTCTTCAGCACCTTCTCCAGAAAGTTCTACAAGAGCTGCACCACTGCTGTAAAAAAAATCAAATCAAAGACAGTCCTCCTCTAAGTTAAGCATTTGCTTTGATAAAAAGGGAGTAAGAATTAAGCCATGCACGAACCTCCTCTCGTGAACACGGATTAAAGTGACCTCTCCACATGAAGATAAATGTTCCAGTAACATTTTCTCGATATCAACATTATCAAGAAGAGTGTCATATCCTTGAACAATTACAGCAGGGTACCTGCAATAATATGGATAAATATATTGCTAGCACATTTTGAAAGAAAATGAAAACCATATATAAAATATTTATCTGTGTNGAGTGTCATATCCTTGAACAATTACAGCAGGGTACCTGCAATAATATGGATAAATATATTGCCAGCACATTTTGAAAGAAAATGAAAACCAAATATAAAATATTTATCTGTGTTATACCAGCCCGCATCTTCATCAAGCGGATAAGGCTCAGCAATGACGGTCCATCCTCCCACGTCAATTCCACTAAGTTGCAAGGCCTTGTTCACTGCGCCCTCTCCCAGAAAATAAATATAACCAAAACTGTGAAACAAAAAACAAACAAAAGTTTAGCATATATAAACTGGAGTTGGTTGGGAATACTAGAGGAAAGAACCGCAAACCTGTGTAGACCATTCTTCTTTTCGAAGATATAAACATCTGAGATCTCTCCACACGAAGAGAAATGTTTTCTCAACGCGTTTACTAAATCATCATGTGGAAGGTCAGTGTTATATCCTCTTACGCGAATCCTCCCTATGTCGCTGCAATAATTTGATCATTACATACGAGACAACGACAATTATTATCAACGTGACAAGAGCCAACACAATTTTACAGACACAAGGCAATCAATTATTTTACCGTTTTCTTGGTCTGGTTCTCTTAGTATCACTTTCGTTCAACGTCAGCAGACTCATCCCCTATGGAACAAAAAAGAAATCTAATCAGAAACCAACCAACCATCATCGAGAATCAAACAGAGGTTAAAAGATAGAGTAAGAGGAAATCTATAAGGATAGGAAGAAGATTACTTTGATCGCGGATCTCTCCATTGTAGACAAGCTGAGAAGATTCGCTTAGCTAGGATTTCCACAGGCGGAGATATTTTTGCACTTTTTAGGTATCTTCGTTTGCAAGAAAGTTATCATAAGAGCACGGGCAAAGGTGAACTGCTCACGGGGTTCACAAATATTGTTTTTTAATTTTTTAATTTTTTTTGGTTCGATTTTGAAAAAAAAAAAAAAAAAAAATTAAAAGCTGACCAATCCCGGGCCGCCACGTGGCGACCCGGGTTCACCCAGAAGAGGCGCGACGGACCGAGCTCTTCCATTTTGATTATTATAATATTTTTTTTACCTCGTATTGCGCGCGATCCCTCCCATGGTATTACCATTGCGCGTGCTCTAACTGTTTTTTATTTCACTTTTTTATGTCATTACGGCCTAACTAACTTTATTGGCCATGATTAAGCCCATGTAACCCTAAATCGTACCAGGGTTTGCGGGTCGACCCTCACCGACCCGTCCAGCCCCGCTGCGGATTGAATCATTTTTTCGATTCAAAAATCTCAAATTCGCATGTCTTGCGGATAATATTAAAAATAATAAAAGTAATGATTTTATATATTTATTAATATTTTTAAAAAATTATATAAATAATAAATTTTAATTAATTTTTTATTTATATTCTTATTTTTAATTATTTTTATAAGAAAATTATATATTTCCTCTATTTCATAATAGATTAAGTTTTGGTTCTTTGCACACATATTAAGAAATTTACCTTTCATATTACACAGTTTTTAATAAAGTTAAAGTTACCTAGATATGTCAAAACATCATCTAGTGTGAAATAAAAATAAGAATCTAAAAGATCATCTATACTGAAACAGATGGAATATTAATTTTAAAAAAACTTTTTTCTGGAAAATACATGTAGCCATTAGCTGTAAAACCTATTTTTTCTGAATAAATTTTACATATTATTCAAAAAAAAAGAATCAAATTCCCAGGCCTACGTACCACTCTCTCTGGATACCACGTTTTGTTGCATTTTGTGATGATTACACAGAGGATACCAGTTGCTCAAAAAAAAGAGGATAAATACTAACTTTTGAAAAATCATATTACTTTTTTTTGTCAATGAAAAATCACATTACTTTATTAATTAAAAATAATAAATTGAATTTTATTTTGCAAAATATGCCCCGCCGAAGAAAGTCCGTCCCTACTGCTCACTTCACTCGCTCCACTCTGCAAACTCTTCCGATTCAAAAATCAAAACCCCAAATTAAAACAAACAAACAAAAAAAAATCAAATGGCAANCAAATGGCAGTGGAGGAGGAAGACGACGACGACCAGCAGAAAGCAGCAGATCTAGTCCACAAGCTCGTCCTCCGTCTCCTCTCTCAAACCCCAAACCCTCCCGATCCCAACTCCCCCTCCTTCCTCAAAACCCTCCGTTACACCCACCGCATCCTCACCAGCCGCCTCTCTCCCCCCTCCTCCGTCGTCTCCCCAAACGCCGCCGCAATCGCCGAATCCCTCAAACGCCGCCTCGCCGCTCAAGGCAAATCCTCCGACGCCCTCGCCTTCGCCGATCTCTACACCAAGCTCGCCTCCAAAACAGGCCCTGACAGCGTCAGCAACAAATCATCTCTCCTCCACCTCCTCAAAACCGTCTCAGACGATCGTAAATCGTCAATCAATTCGTCGCTTCTGCTACCCAATTCGAGCCTCGGTGAAGCCTCTAAGAAGAAGGATAGCTCCAAAGGAACTCTTTTGATTAGTAAAGACTCTGGGAATTTAAGAGACATTGCGTTTAGAGAGTATAAGACTTTAATTAAAGAAGAGAACGAAATCACTGAAGAGGTTTTAGTTAGAGATGTTCTTTACGCTTGTCAAGGCATTAACGGGAAGTATGTTAAGTTCAACAGCGAGATTGACGGTTACGCGGTGTTAGATTACGTTAAAGTCCCTCGAGCTACTAGAGTTATGATACGTAACATCTCTGAGCTAGGCTGGTTGTTCAAGAAAGTCAAGACCTTTGTAGTATCATCAGAGAGTTTGTTGGAGACTGTTGGACAAGCGTTTCGCGCGGCGTTGCAAGATGAGCTAACTGATTATTACAAGCTGTTGGCTGTCTTGGAAGCAAAGGCGATGAATCCTATCCCTTTGGTTTCTGAATCGGTGAGCTCGAGTGATTACCTTTCTCTGAGGAGGTTGTGTGTGTGGTTTGCGGAGCCGATGGTGAAGATGAGGTTGATGGCTGTTTTGGTTGATAAGTGTAAGGTGTTGAGAGGTGGGGCGATGGCTGGGGAGATTCATTTGCTCGCGAAGCATGGTGACCCGCTTGTTCGTGGGTTTATGATGAGTTTGCTGAGGTGTGTGTGTTCTCCTTTGTTTGAGATGGTGAGGAGTTGGGTTCTTGAAGGGGAGCTGGAAGATGCTTTTGGTGAGTTCTTTGTCGTGGGGCAGCCGGTTAAGGTTGGTTTGCTTTGGAGAGATGGTTATAAGCTCCACGTAGGGATGCTTCCGTCTTTTATTTCGCCGAGCTTAGCTCAGAAGATTCTGAGAACTGGGAAGTCTATAAACTTTCTTCGTGTGTGCTGTGATGATCACGGGTGGGCTGATGCAGCTTCGGAAGCAGCAGCGGCATCCGGGACGACGACTAGGCGTGGAGGTCTAGGGTATGGTGAGACGGATGCGCTTGAACATCTTGTTACTGAGGCGGCAAAGAGAATCGACAAGCGTCTGTTGGATGTTCTGTATAAGAGATATAAGTTTAAGGAGCATTGTCTTGCGATTAAGCGTTATTTACTTCTTGGTCAAGGTGATTTTGTTCAGTACTTGATGGATATTGTAGGACCTAAGCTTTCCGAGCCAGCCAATAATATTAGTTCATTTGAGCTAGCTGGGTTCCTTGAAACTGCCATACGAGCGTCTAACGCGCAGTATGATGACCGGGACATGCTAGATAGATTGAGAGTGAAAATGATGCCTCATGGCAGTGGAGACAGAGGCTGGGATGTATTCTCATTGGAATATGAAGTCAGGGTTCCTTTAGATACTGTGTTTACTGAATCTGTTCTGGCCAAATACTTGAGAGTGTTCAATTTTCTATGGAAGTTGAAAAGGGTAGAGCACGCTCTTATCGGGATTTGGAAGACCATGAAACCAAACTGCATCACGTCCAATTCATTCGTTAAGCTTCAAACTTCGGTGAAGCTGCAGCTGCTCTCAGCGCTGAGGAGGTGCCAGGTTCTTTGGAACGAGATGAACCATTTCGTTACCAACTTTCAGTATTACATCATGTTTGAGGTGTTGGAGGTGTCATGGTGTAACTTCTCAAAAGAGATGGAAGCTGCTAAAGACCTCGATGATCTTTTGGCAGCACACGAGAAGTACCTCAACTCCATCGTTGGAAAATCTCTTCTGGGAGAACAGTCGCAGACCATCCTCAAATCTCTCTTCGTCCTCTTTGAGCTTATATTACGGTTCAGGAGTCATGCAGATCGTTTGTATGAAGGAATCTACGAGCTACAAATAAGGTAGACTTTAAAACATTACTTGAACTAATTTCTCTTTATCAAGGTTTGATCTGTAATATCTCTGATTGCTTGCAGAACTAAAGAATCAGGACGAGAAAGAAACAAAACGCAAGAGTCAAGTACATGGATAAGTGAAGGTAGGAAGGCGATAGCACAGCGTGCTGGAGAATTTCTTCAAAGCATGAGTCAAGATATGGACGGTATTGCAGAGGAATACACAACCTCACTAGATGCGTTCCTGTCTCTTTTGCCTCTCCAACAAACTGTAGATCTCAAGTTCCTCTTCTTCCGGCTTGACTTCACTGAGTTCTACAGCCGGTTGCATTCTAAAAGAAAAGAAAGTTGATAAGAGTAACGAGTTTAGTTTAAAAGTATATTCCACAATAGCAAGGGGGAAAAGTTATGCTCTACTTTGACTAACCTGCAGCATGGGCTTGCAGAGGACTTTTTTCTTGAATTTAGGTGCGTGGAAGGATCTGTTTCTTATTTATGACTTTTTTCTCCATTTTTATGTTTTTGTTTCCCCATGTGGTTTCTGGAAGCTCTGTTTGAGCTTTCGCTAATTTGTACAATATGTTTCATGACTTGGTTTATCGATATAAAGTTGTGATTGTGCATGAATGTGAACCAGCATTAACATTGGCGTTCTCATGAAAATCTATAAATACCTTTTGAGAGTCATTCATTTTTATCTCAAACCTTATTTAAGATCCACATAAGGCATGAACTTCATTCCCATTGCTCTCTGTAACTGAAGCATTCAAAGTAATCGTTTAGGAAAAACACGTTACGGTCGGTTTATCAGTTCTTTTAGCAAGTGATAGACTGTCAGACAACAGAATGAAGGCTTTAACGAAAAAAATATTTAACCAAAAAGAGAAAAAAACACGTCGCCTGAGAGATTCGAACTCTCGCGGGGAAACCCCATGTACTTAGCAGGCACACGCCTTAACCACTCGGCCAAAGCGACTGTTGTTTTACAGACACCATAGAAGTTAAATAACCAATGCATTTTCTATTACTTATGTACTTCAGCTAAAGTGTGTGCTGATTACTATCTTGTATTTCGTCTATTTGGAAACAAACTGTTGAAAACTAAAAACATAGCTTATCAGTTTTAGTTCTCTTTCTCCATTCTATATGTCTCAAATATCAAAAATGCAAAATTTAAAAGCAACTGTACAAATTAACAGAAAAGATGAGGAAGAGAAAAAAGAAAGAGAATCAGACATATTTGTTGATCAATTCTCTGACTTCTTCAATAACAAGCCATCCTTTGTGACCTCCTATCACTTCTTCTTGCATCTCCCCTTCCTTCCACAACTGCACCCACTCAATTATCTCTTAGTTACATAAATATTATCATTAATAAGTACTTTCATTTACCATTCATAACCTGTGAAAACAATTTTCTACCAAGAAAGCATACCTGAATGGTGGGCATTTTCTGCATAATACATGAATATGAAAAACTGATTCAGATTTGGCAAAAAGAAACACCAAACAAAAAAAATGATCAGACATGTTTGATTGTTGCAAGCATCTTACCGAGATGTTGCCACGCTTCACCAAAGTTTGAGGGACTTTGTTCACATCCACGTAGTAGAACTTCGTTCTGTTTTTTTTTGTTGTTGTTGTAATATTCACTTCAGCTCAACAACAGAACTAGAACTTTGCAGTAACATTATTGTAAGTTTCTTATGATCTCTTACCTGTTATTATATTCCGCTGCCAATTTCTCCAACTTAGGCTTCAAGTAAATACATTTCCGACACCAAGAAGCCATCCTGTTCACATAGGTTTTGACTGGTTAGTGACTGAGTTGTCAAAATTGATAAGTTGAAAAAAAAATCAGTGAAATGAAGGTGGAAATGATCTAGCCATGAATGTAATCTAACAAGTAACAAGAAAAATAACATACTATTCCAAATTTTTACCATATAAGTTTGAGGTTTGAAGTCATGGCTTCCATCTCTAATCAAGATTACACAGAGATATATGTGAATTTGGTGTGTGGTTATGTACCATTCGATGATGATAGGCTGAGAGAGGTTGCGTGCGTCAGAGAGAACAGCTTCAAGCTCATCAACGTCGTTAATGGGTACCATCTCCACAGTCTCAGGCTGTGATACGTTTGACCAAAAAGCTTTTAGCATCCACTCCTTCTCTACTTGTGACCTTCCGAGCTTTTGATCATAATTGTAAACCTTCACAGAACAAAACCCACACTTCTTCTCCAAATTCAAACTCTCTTTCCTCCAAAATTGTTCCTTCTTGTGATTACTGTGACCTCCTTGTGTCGTTAGTATTTGAGGGTTTGATGCCAAAGCTGCCATTCTTTTGTTTGTGTTTTTAAATCTTTTCGAAGGAAGAGATATCTGATGATGAAATATTCTAAATTTTCATATGGCATAATTAAAGATAGTTTTTGCTTTGAAAATAGATGTGAGGAGATGGAGAGAGGGCTTATCCAGAAGATGGATGAGTTGGAATAGTGCCACCGATGAGCAAGTAGCTAGTGGGGACCACCTGTAATTTCAAAAACTAGAGAAATCATATGTGAGTTTTAGCTTTATAAAACTAATAAAATCGCCTCGTTTGAAAAATATTAGAAGTTATAACCATGTCGATATGTGAATGCCATGCACACATTATACCCCAAAAATTAAATCCTACTATATTCGAATAAAAAATGATGAATTATGAAATGTAAAAGGTGAGAAAAAAACAGTCTCAGTGTTTAGTCAGGGCGGCATTACGTATGGCCGTATCGATTAATCGAATCCAAACACACAGATAACTCTATCTAGTACTCTTTTTTTTTTTATCAAACTCTATCTAGTACTTTCTGAGGTACAAATAAAAGATATAGTTGCTAAAAGATTCTCCAATAGCTGGTGAAATGCGTTTCGAATAAAAATTACAGAAGATTAGCTGAGAGTCGAGACTCGATACAGTAGATAGAGGAAGCGGTCCCACGCGCTAAAGGCTTTTATAGACGCAATGAGGGAACCACCACCATCCCTCCGAGCACTTTCCTCTTGATTTACCAAACGTGTCACCTTACTTAAATTAACTACGAAATCAAGATTCAATAAGTAAGCTAGATACAAACTACAAAGAATAAGACTCAAGTCACAGACTCTACTTTCAATTAACCGTTAAGATGATTCAGTCACTTACGTAGAGTTAACAAAGGAACAAAGTTTGGCATTATGATATTGCATTCCACATATTTGCACCTTTTGAAAGATAGACAAGAGAAGGCCACTGATATGGGCTCCTCTTGAATGAATTGTATTATATTATCATCAATAAGGCCACCAAACTGTTATTCTGCTTGTGGCAAACAACCTACAATCGTATTAGATTTTGACTTTGATCATTCGCCTTGTAGATCTTGTTTCCTTATTTTTATTTCATGATTAGTCCATATAAGTTTTCAACTATTATGTTATAACTTGAACACTAAAAACAGATAAGACTATCTAACCATCAAGGAAGAAATTTATCATCCGGATCGGTGATGCTTATTACTCTGATCCAGATCCACAAACCTATGGACATTTATATACAACTATACAAAAGCATATACTGTAACACAAAAATTCGAATCTGGAAAACCACCGACACGCGCTTTCAGAGTGGTGTTTCCGTAATAAACTTCAAAACGAAGGGGCCATTAGTTCTAAACTCTCTACTTTAAGTTCATCCTCTTAACGGTGTCGTCTAGAAAATTCCCCTGTTTTTCTTTTTCAAAGTCATCTCTTTTCTCAAAACACTTCTGGTTCGTACACACATCTCTGCACTTTTTCTCTCTCCAACCCCTAAATAAAACATATCCTTTCTCTTACCGAACCACTAAAACACTCGTCACGCGCCACGAACTCCCTCCACATTCCCCACTTGTTAATACCATCTCTCTCTCTCCCCTCGCCGTCTATGGCGTCAGACGCCGTCAAGTACACGCCGATTCACAACGGAACAACAACTACAACAACAACCACCGCCGCCGCCGAAGTCAAGA
>OVBX01002226.1:0-21189 GCA_900406325.1 Erucastrum elatum | reverse complement strand
AACACACTTATTATTATTTAACCACAAACCTACTATAAATGAAGTTAGATTTATTTAAATACTAGATATAAGCCGTTGCAACGGGTCTTGTTTGATATTTTAATTTAATAAAAGACATAAAATAATAAACTATTTTATTATAGTTTGATGATTTTTTATTTAAATATGTTTGGTGAGATTTATTTTATAATTAAAAAATAATTGTTATACATAAGTTTAAGTTAATATATGTATTTTATAATCATGGTCTATAGTTGAATTAATATCAAATTTAGATTAGAGAAAAAATAATACATTTTCTTATCATAAAAGGAAAAATCTGAAAGTCAAATAGCGTCATACACTTTCTTATGTAGTAATTGAATATTTTATCAAATAATTATGTCCAGTTAATATTAACTATTTTTAAAAGTTTCCATTTTCAAGATTAGGCTTTCTCAATATCAGCAATATTTTTACTTTTTTTTTTGTTAATTAATATTTTTAGTATCATATTTATCAATAATTTTTCAAAGTAAAAATAACAATTCTCTCTGGTCAGAATTAAAAAAAAAATCTTATTTGGTTAAGATTAAAAAGAAAAATATTTTATAATTCTCTTTTATTTAGGATTTTAGGAAAAAAAAGTTATTTTCACATAATGATATATTTTAATTGTTTTAACTGATATATGTCACAATCACATCGGGTGAAATATGTTTCATTTTGGTTTATAAATTTTTGACACAAAATATTAAAAGTAAAGTTAGTTAATTATACAAAAAATAATATTACTTTTACAGTTTTATTTTATTTAGACTTTAAGAAAAGGAAAATTATTTATTTTATAATTGGGTTTTCTTTGATATTCTTATACAACCAACTTATTTTCATATTTTTATTAATTATATATATATCATATACATTATTTGATAATTAATTTTGTCACATATCCTCTGAACAATGATAATAAATACCATAATATGTAATAAAGATAAGAAAAAAATTAAGTTGTATCAAGTAATTAAAAAAGTATCCAGGTAACTTAAACCTAAATATAGATGTGAACTATTTGTAGCTATTTTTTTCATAAATTTTTAACATACAAATATCTATTAGAAAAAGAAAATTAGTTACTTATAAGAAATAATAAGAGTACTTTTACAATTTTCTTTTGTTTAGGATATTTTAAAAGGAATTTTATTTATTTTATAGTTAGTTTTTCTATATGATTTTATTAAATAATTTATTATACTTGTAGGGTTTTATAGTTCAGGAATGTTATTTATTTTATAGTTAGTTTTTCTATATGATTTTATTAAATAATTTATTATACTTGTAGGGTCTTATAATTCGTTTTTGTTTAATATTTTTGCTTAAAAGTTAATATTTATCTCTAATAATTCTCTTTCTTTAATATCATTAAAACAAAAAATTATATATATATATATATATTTTTTTTTTAAAAAAAATAATTACTTTCAAACAGATTTTTATAATTATTTTTAAATTTTTTTAAAAAGAATAAATTACTATCAAATGTTTAAGATCTTATTTTGTAATTGAAATTTTACTTTCTTAAATATTTTTTTAAATACTTAACGAAAGATAGTTGTATAATATTTTTGACACATGCCACAATAATGAATGTTTTAATTTTATTGTATGATTTTGTATATATTGTGTGAAAATTATTCTAGGCATAAGAATTATTTTTCTCACATAATTTTTGGTTAGTACTCCTATTTTAACAATCATGGTGCATAAGTGAAGTAAGTTATTACCAACTTTATACATAAGGTTAGAGAAAAAATATATTCCCAAAAATTTAAATCGAACTCAACGTAAAGAAATACAAAATACAAAGAATTTAAAAGTTGAATCATGCCAATTGAGTTGATGATACCGTCATTCACTTTCTTAAGCTCTAAATTTAGTTCATGTTTATTAATTTTCTATGTTATTCTTCTTGTTCAAATATATTATAATGCTTCTATAACAATTTAGTAATATTTTGTGTTGTCATTGTAGGATCTCAAAATATTTTTTGTGCATTTGTTAGCATTTATATATTTTGGTTTGTATAGTGTATTCATATTTAAATTATTTATAGCTCCCAACTCTATATATTTATCTATCTTTTCTCATAAAATAGAGTTATATTGTAAATGTGAATCTCTCAATTGTCTGATTCTGCTATAGAATTTCTATATTTTAAGGAAACAAATGTAATGGAAAGATATTTTCATCTCTTTATTAATAACCAAAAATACCACATCTCAATATTTTTCTCTAAAAGTAAAAGAACTCTATTTTGCATAATAACACACTGGAACAAATCTATCTCTATGATATAATTTTTATATTAAATATGAATATATAAGTAAATTGGAAATAATCTTAGTTGTTTAATCAATAGATAACATTATGGATTAACTTTTTTTTAATGCAATTATAGGTAACGAAACTACTAATATTTTATACAGTTTGATACTACTTTGATTCTTGTGATATGTGTATTCTAAAGACCATGTTTCTGAATTGTGAATAACTATTTATAAAATAATGCGTAATACATGCTGTAATAGACATGAAGAAGATACAATCATTAAGAAGTTTTTGTAATTTAATTTCAAATATATGATAGTAAAGATCAGATATATATATTTTGGAGTCATGTTTTAAAAAGGAAATGATTATTAAAATTTTCTCACTTTGGACCTGCAGTTATAGTAACAAAATTTTCTAGAAGATAAATATGCATATATCCCTAAATTAAAATTTTTTGTATAGAACAGATTAATTACATAATTATACATGTATAAAATTGTTAATAAAAGAAAAAAAAATCTAAATATATTTTTTAACTATTAGTTTAAATTACTGATCAATATATATTGATAATATAAAAAACTCTTTTTTGTTAATGTTGATTAATCATGTTAATATAAATTATAAAAAACATTACATAGACATACTTGGTGAAGCAAGCCAGTAAGTGTTTCCTTTGAGAGACACGCCATTGTTCTGCTCAGGGTATATACACAAGTGTGGACGAGTGATATCAAAAGTCTTCCATGTAGTAGATTCCAAATCGTAAATCTCATAACATGAATACTGGTGTCTAGGTGTATCGTAACCCTGGTCTATAAACCTCAATAATTTGTAGCCAAGACAAGATGAACTTTTCTCCTCGTATCCGAGAGCGTATGTGAACCAGTTCCAGGGGGAACTTTTTGTGGGGAGAGACTCTATGGACCTTGTTTAACCGAGACTAGTCACATCCGTGCGTTTCTAAGACATTTTGTTGTTTCCCTTTGCCTCATGTTGCTTGATTGCAATAAGCTTGGAACATAATAGCAAGCAAGACGGTGATGTCATGTGTTTTGCTAGGGTCTTCTTCAGAACCCGTCATATACACATGGACGGTGTGAATATTTAGACATCTTAATAAAGACAAATTGCATCAGAAGAGCTAAAAGTGAAATTTAAGACATACAAAAGACTAATCATCTCGTTTTTTGCCTTCCTCCTTTTGCAGAGCATCACACACTGCTATGCTTTTCAAAATAGCGGCAAGTCTCGACATGTTTTGATCAACTCGTTGCTTCTATAAGTCTGCTTTGTTGTTTCCTTTGACCTCCTCCTGCAGCAGCAGGTTGCTTGATTTGAACTAGACTTGGAACATAAGAGCACACCACTGGCCTACAGTATTTTACGTCGTCTCTGCCATCACGTTCTACGAGCTCCAGCTCTTTTAAGTACCCATCCTCTCCAACAATGTTAAATGTTTTGTAGTAACCCATTGCGACTTTCTTCTCCTCATCAATTACGAAACTCTCACAACTAACCAGAGCGTAAAATCCCGTTTCCGTTTCCACTCTCAAGAACTTGCTCCACGACACCTTTCCGGCCTCAATCTTAGTGCTAAGCCATATCTCAAACTCAGGTGGAGACGCTTCGTTTCGAGTAAGCAAAACCGCAAGCTTCTCTTCTCCAACACATGATAAAGTCACATAGTTTTCATCATCCCTAGCATCAAAAGGCAGACGCAGAAGAGGACCAAAACTCTCGCTCGTAAAATCGAAACAGATTATGTAATTCTCTTCTTCTATGTTACTCTGTGAAGCAGCAGGGAAGTAAGTGTTTCCTTTCAGAGACGCCCCAAGCAGACAAGATTTTATACGCCAGTGTGGACGAGTGATATCAAGATCCTTCCATGAACAAGAGTCGAAATCGAAAATCTCATAACGTGACCACGCATCTAGAAACCTCAAGAATTTGTAGCTACGAGACGATCCTTTGTCCTCGTATCCGAGAGCGTAACAGAACCCGGCCCATTCGTCTTCGTATCTACATTTTATCGACCTTGTTTGACCTAAATACGGATTCCAAACCATAACTTTGGTAACATCATCTTCAGAGACGCATAACAGTAAACCGTCACAGTGTATAACCTTAGATATCTTGACTAGGAGAGTAAGTTTACCTTGGCACTCTATAAATGGATCTTCATTAACGACCTTCATGAGATATATATTGTAATCTATCATTGCCACCAACATAGACTCACCCGACCTTAGTTTATCAATGTGCATCTTCGAAAAGCTTTGACTCTTGGATAAAGAGTCCCACTCTTTGCAAGTTATTCTCACTGCTCTCGTATATTTGAACGGAACCCAAGAGAGAATCTCCTCTACCAAATTTACCGGAAGATCGGAGATCTTCGTCACTGTTTCAATCGGGATCGACGAAATGACGGTCATGTCGGACTTGTCGACTGGAGTAGTGATGGCGGTGGTGTGGGCGCACATTGTGCCTTTCCCTTTGGCCATGGTTAGAGGAGTGAATCCGGTGGTTGTTATAACATGCGAGACATGTGATGTATGAACAAAATATTTATCTTGTATCAACTAATATACTTTACATTACTAAGCGAACTGTAAATTATCAAACTTTAACTATTCCCTCGGTTTTATATAGTAAATAGTTTAAGTAAATAATGTTTGTTTTAAAATATAAATAATTTTTCTAATTTGCGTTAAAAGATTTTTTTTATTGTTTTTTGTTGTTGTGGCTTTATAAATAAAGATAAATCATGATTGGCAAAAAGTAGCAGAGTTTTTATGTAGGTCTTAAACATTAAAACTAAAATTAAATTATGATTTGTAAGGTCTGATGATTTAAAAATAAATAAAAAATGAAGAAGTGAGATAAAATCCAACCCTACATTATCAATAAAAAGACTAAATGATTACATAGTTTTCTTTAAAAAAAAAAGATGACATAGTTTTGTTTCTTTACTGCAACTAACTTTACCATAGCCTCAACATTCAATTGAATGGATCATGTTCTATTCATTGTTAACCGAGATAAGAGCAGGTTTGGAGTTTGATTTGATCTACGACAGTATATCAGAGTCCTCAAACATTGCCGGATGACGCTCAACAGCAGCTAGAAGGAGAACAATAAGATTAGACAAGGCCAAAATGCGATCAACAAATGTGTGTAGCTTTTGCTTCATCATCATGATTCATGATTACTTCACCGAAGAAATTGATTTCATTGTTAGTTCTGTGGTTTGTTTCTAAACATCTCCCACCTGAATCATTTGAATTTTTATTTTGTTGAGTCCTAGCCGTAATGAAGATTTATGAGTTGTAAAAGAAGGTTTACCAACACCAAACAAGGTCATCTTAATACAAGACAAAATGAAGAATGAGTAAATACAAATACATAAACTAAGCATTGTTAACAGAGACTAAATAAAACCGCAAGCTTCTCTTCTCTAATACATGATAAAGTCACGTGGTGAGAACAATACTCAGATGGCCAGACAGAAGAAGCGGCCTATGCGTCTTATATCTTAGACATCTTAATAAAAGTAAATGAAAGACATCTATGAACGACTAATCATCTCGTTTTTTTGCCTTCCTCCTTTTGCAGAGTATCACACACAGCTACATTTTCAATAGCGGCAAGTTTGGACATGTTTTGATCAGTCGCTTCGTTGTTTCTTTTTACCTCCTCCTGCATGATTTGCACTAGACTTGGAACATAAGAGCACACCTTCGGCTTACAGTGGTTTACATCTCCGCCTACACGTTCTATGAGCTCCAGCTCCTTCGAGTACCCATCCTCTCCAACAATGTTAAATGTTTTGTCGCAACCCATCGCGACTTTCTTCTCCTCGTCAATAACGAAACTCTCACAATTAACCAGAGGGCATAATCCCCTTTCCGTTTCCACTCTCAAGAACTTGCTCCAGAACACCTCTCCGGCCTCAATCTTAGTAGTAATCCATATCTCAAACTCCATTGGACCTCCCTCGATGTGAGTAAGTAAAGCCGCAAGCTTCTCTTCTCCAACACATGATAAAGTCACATAGTTTTCATCATCACTAGCATCAAACGGCAGACGCAGAAGAGGACCAAAACTCTCGCTCGTAAAATCGAAACAGATTATGTAATTCTCTTCTTCTATGTTACTCTGTGAAGCAGCAGGGAAGTAAGCGTTTCCTCTGAGAGACACGCCAAGCAGACAGAATCGTAGATGCCAATGTGGACGATCGAACTCGAGAACCTTCCAAGAACCAGAGTCGAAATCGTAAATCTCATACCATGAAAAACTATCTATAAACCTCAAGAATTTGTAGCTACGACGGAGAGAGCCCTTGTCCTCGTCGTATCCGAGAGCGTAACTGAACTTATCCCATTGGTAAGTGAACCTCTCCCATTCGTATTTGAATTTATACACTATCGACCTTGTTTGACCTAAATACGGATTCCATACGATAACTTTGGCATCATCATCTTCCAAGACGCATAACAATAAACCGTCGCAGTGTATGACCTGGCGTATATTGTCTTGGCAAGTAAACTTACCTTTATGCTCTATGAGTGGATTTTCAGCATTGATGAGAACGAGATCAATGAGATGTAGACTGAAGTCCATCAAGGCGACCATCATAATAGACTCACCTGATTTTATTTTATCAATATGCATCTTCGAAAAGCTTTGGCTCTTGGATAAAGAGTGCCACTGTTTGCAAGTTAATCTCACTGCTCTCATTGATTTCAATGGAACGCAAGAGAGAATCTCCTCTACCAAATTTACGGGAAGATCGGAGATCTTCGTCACTGTTTCAATTGGGATTGACTTGTCGACTGGAGTGGACATGGCGGCGACCGTATCGGTGTGGGCGCACACTGTGCCTTTCGAGATGAGGTCTTCGGCCATGGTGTAAAGGTTGTTGAGGAGTGAGTGAATCTTGAACGTAGAAGATGTTACTTCAGTAGTTCGGCCCATTAAGGATGTTACTTCAGTAGAAGATGGGCTTCGAAAGAAAAAAAAACATTTTTCTAATTTTTTACATATTCCATACAAATAAAATAGGTAATAAATCAATACATTAGTTATTTGATAGATTGTAAAGTTAATTTTTAGTAAATATTAATTTTTAATTTTTTTAGAAAAGCAAATATATAATTATCTCATTTCGATTTTAAAAAATGAAAAAAAAATGTAATTCTGTTACATCTTCGGGTTCGACTATTTCAACATGTCGTCGTCAAAGAAAGACAGTCATTTGGTTTATCTTTTTCTCCCTGTAACCATTACGTGTCTCTCGAGATTGAATGAAGAATAAGAGTCTTACTAGGTTTTGTTGAATATTATCAAGGTGCTACAAGATCGTGGAGGCTGATCATATTCTATTCATTGTTAACACTTAACCGAGAGCGAGCAGGTGTGGAGTTTAATTTGATCTACGACAGTATCTTTGAACGGTGTAGGAAACATCTATTCAGGCAGAGGCTCTGCCGCAGAGCCCTCAGATAATGCCGAATGAAGCTCTCTCAACAGCAGGCAGCTAGGTAGAGACTAAGAAGAATAGAGAAGGCCGCCAAAGTGTGATCAACAAATGTGTATAGCTTTTGCTTCATCATCATCATGGGTCATGATTACTATCACTAAAGGAATAGATTTCATTATTAGTTCTGTTTTGTTTCTAAACATACTATGTCACACTAATTATACCTTTTTTTTACTTAGTTGAGTTCTAGCTGTAACAAAAGATTTAAGAGTTGCAAAAGAAGGTTTGCCAACTGGTGTATTGTGGTCCAGTAGTGATTAATTTGAGGGGTGGTCCAATATGGAGAAACCACTAGAATTCAAGTCCTGATCACTTGAGAATTAAAAAGAACATGTTTTGTTTTGTTGTTAATCTCACGGTTAATAAAAAATATTAATATACCTATGTAATATTGTGCATTTCAAATTTGCGATTTTAATTTGGTTTCCATTTAAAACTCGTATTTGGTTGAGTATATAACAAGAATGTCTTTAAATGATGTATCAAATATTAGTTAGAACATTTTAAAGTATGCTAAACATTCTTTAGATAATCATTAATAAGATCAGGTATAAAAATCTAATATAAAATCTGTTTTAATAATATATAGATTAAAAAAATTCTTATAATCTTATATATTTTCTAAATTCTATATATCTAGCTTTCGTCTTTGTTAGACTATAAGTTTTTGGCGATAACGAATTATAGATGCAATTCTATAAATTAACAAATAAATATCGAAAGTAATAAATATTTTAAGAATTTTTTTATCTAGTATGTGAACAAACCTAAACACCAATCTTTTGTATACAAATAAAGACATGCTAGCTTGAGTAAACGAAAGATATATATGAAAGACTAATATCATCTCCTAGTCTTTCAAACTTCTAAGTGAGACAAGTCTCGACATGTTTCGATCATATCTTTGCTTTTCTAAATCGCTTTGTTGTTTCCTTTTACCTCCTGAAGCAGGTTTCTTGATTTGCGCTAGGCTTGGAACATAGGAGCACGCATTTCCCCTACAATAGTTTACGTTTTTGCTTGCACGTTCTACGAGTTTTAACTTTTTTAAGTATCCAGCCTCTCCAACAAAATTAAAGGTTTTGTAGTAGCTTTCTTTAAAGCCCATGGCTACTTTCTTCTCCTCGTCAATAAAGAAACTACGACAATTAACCAGAGGGCATACTCCCGTTTCCGTTTCCACTCTCAAGAACTTGTTCCACAGCACCTTTTCGGCCTCAATCTTAGTAGTAATCCATATGTCAAACTCCATTGGACCTGCTTCGTTGTGAGTAAGTAAAACCACAAGTTTCTCTTCTCTAACACATGATAAAGTCACATAGTCATCAACACCAGCATCAAACGGCAGACACAGAAGAGGACCAAAACTCTCACTTGTAAAATCGAAACAGATTATGTGATTAAGCTCGTCTCCTTCGGGGTTACTTTGTGAAGTAGACCAGTAAGTGTTTCCCTTGAGAGACACGCCATGCTGAAAATATCCTATACGCCAATGTGGAGTGATATCAAGAGTCTTCCATGTACTAGACTCAAAATCGTAAATCTCATACCATACATACCGGTTTCTGGTCGCCTAGTCAACGTACTGATCTATAAACCTCAAGAATTTGTAACTACGACAAGAGCCATTGTCCTCATATCCGAGAGCGTAACTGAACATGTCCTGTCTATATGGGGGGTGAGAACATCTAAATTCTATCGACCTTGTTTGACCCCAATACGGATTCCAAACAATAGCTTTGGTATCATCATCTTCCAAGAGGCATAACACTAAACCGTCGCAGTGGAAAACTTGAGATATCTTGATTTGTTTGTCTGAACAAGTAAGTTCACCTATACGCTCTATGAATGGATCTTCATTGAAGCAGAGAACGACCCTCATGAGATAGAGATTGTAATCAATTATTCCGATTATCATAGACTCACCTTCCCTTACTGCGGTTATTTTATCAATATGCATCTTTGAAAAGCTTCGGCTTTTAGATATAGTGTCCCACTCTTTGCAAGTTAATCGAACTTCTCTCATATTTTTAAAGGGGACCCTAGAGAGAATCTCCTCTAACAAACTTATTGGAAGATCGCAGATTTTGGTCATTGTTTCAGTCAGGAACAAGGGTTTGAGAGGGCTATAACAACTGAATCTGTATATAACAACTCAAGACTTGGAAATCCTACAAAACGATCTGAGAGGCTACACATATATATGTACTAATTGAAGACTCGGAAACCCTATATGAAGCTGGGCCAACCATGGGCTTAAAATTTTTTTATATGTGGAGTGGATTAGTCATATTCATATTCATAATTCTTCTAGTGACCTGTACAAGTCGGCTTAGGTTTTGTTTCTTCTCTCTCACGTTAGCTTTTAAGTGCAGTTTCCCGCAAACTACGAGAGCTGGATATATCTCTTGTGTTCAACGTCTATCATTATGCCCAATGGTAGTCAGCTTCTTCTTATTATTATTTTTTTACCAACTCGGTTCGGTTATAATAATGTTCTAATGAATATTATAGCATGCTCAGTGGCATTACGAGTATGGCTAAGGTTTTTGTAACATCCTGATTTCTGATATATGTAAAAGGCTTAAGAGAATCGATTTGGTTACCTATGTCACTAAAGCTGACTTACTTTTTTCGGAACATATCCAGATAAAACTCCAGAGTTAAGCGTGTTTGAACTGTAGTAGTGAAAAGATAGGTGGTATATCGGAAAGTAAACTGCGATAGTGTGCGAGTAAAACCAAAGCACGGGAAAATGTCATGTGGTGATTGTAGGATCAGTAAACAATGATTTGGAGCTGTGAAAAATTAGTGGACCGACCGTCGGATGGAATGGGGCTCACGGGCCGAGAAAGTGGGGGCGTGGGTAACCCATTAACCGTAGACGGTCGGGGTGTTATAGATTTATTTTTAACCAACTTGAACATCTGCATCTATGCACATGCCCAAAACATACCACTAGTGTGCTTGTCCGGTTGCTCAAAGATTCACCTAACTTACTAGTACTATACATATTCCAAATGGAAGTATAAAGAAAATGGAAATATTTATAAATGATATAAAGAAAATTTAAAAACAAAAAAAATGTATAAATAATATTAATTCATTAAAAAGGAAAGTTCAAAAATATTTTAAATAACATAAAATATACTAATAAAATGCTTTCTTTATATTTTTCAAAGTAACATAAATATTTTTATTTATCTTTCTATTTTTTTAGATGATTACATAAAATAATTGAGTAACATAAATTGATATATGTTTAATTGACTAAAATAGTTTATAATTAGTATTATTTAAAATTTATGTGCATTTATTATATTTAGTTAAATATAATATCTTTCGATTACAAAAAACAAATATCAATAAATTGTACTTTACTTATTTAATATTATTTCTCAGATACAATCACATTTTTTTACTGTTTATTTTTAAGAGATATTAAACTTTATGTTTATATGTTTGTGGAACTTAATATAACGATAATCAAAATGCATAAAATTATTTAAAATTGGTAAAAATATTGTAATTATTGTAAATATTGATATGTGTTCACGAGCTTCCAAAAACATATAAGTTACTTATATATATATATATATATATATATATATATATAACTTCCTATATATCGTCTTTTGTTTCTAATATATTTTTAAAAAAATCAAAATTTGATTCGATATATTATGAAAATACATGCAAATTTAAACGATAAATAAAATTAATCTAATTTGACTTAATTATAAGTAATAATTATACTTCATCTTAAATTTGAAAGAATATATGTAACTTAATATACACACAACATGAGTGACTCAGCAAATCCAACTTATATCTAAAATATAGACTTAACTATATAAAATATAATTTTATAATAAGAATAATTTATTTTTTAAATATAAACTATAGGATGACTCAAAACAAATTAAGAAATGGAAATAAAATATTAACCAATTGTAACAATTTATTTCTTTTGTAAAAAGTTTATATATATGCATGAGACTTCAAAATATTATTGTTATATTTATTTACATAATTTTGATTCAAACACTTTAGTTTACTTTTTAGTTCATTCTAAGCATAAGCTATCTTAATTTATACATAATTTTCCTAAAATATATTTATATATCTAAGACAACAAAGAAATAGATGCAATCCAATATACCTAAATGATAATTAAATTGACTGTAAGAACAACAAAAATGACTAGATATAATATATATAAAATCATATGTCTAATTAAGGTAATATAATACTATTAATATAAATTCATATCCCGAAGAGGTAGTCGTTAAAGACAAAATATTTATTGTGGTTTGTAACTTAGGAACTTCAACTCCCTAAAAGTTCCACCATTGAGAACTACAAAGAATTATTTGATTTACTTTAACAAAAAAAAGAATTATTTGATTTGCAAAATCGTACAAAGATTAAAAATACACACATTCTCAAAAAACAAACCTGGATCATAATTTTTGAACACCCTTTAATGGCTGTTGGTTCCCTCTTTTTATTTTTTTTTTGCATACATTGCAATTTCAGTGTTAATGACAAATGTGCATCCAGATAATTTGAACAATATGATCACGCTTTTGTTAGAAAAATATATTATTCCTTCCTTCTTTTTTAAAAAAAATTCCCCATCCCAACAAAGAAATTCAGACTCTCCATATTTTCCTTTTTTTCTTGAACATATTTTGTCACATTTTGTAAATTAACAGCTTTCTGCATTAATAATTTCTAGTTCAACTTATCTGCTCCACTCAAAGCTGCAAAAATAAATAAACATCCGAGAATCTAAGCTTTCTTACTCTGTTGAAAACTCTGGAGGTTATCGTAACAAAGGATTTAAAGTGGATTCACTAAGTCAAGGCATCATCCCCACAAGCAAACAGATGACATATATAGGAAAAGTCGAAAGCCCAAGCAATAAGAAACAATAGTTAACCAAAAAAAAAAAACAATAACATACAAACTGGGGAAACTATTTGCGAGAGAACCTGTTAATTCCTTGTTTTTACTTCAATTTTGCCAGAGAATCTCATGTATAAGTAAACGAAGCTTTAAGAAAGACGCACTGCAACAGAAAAAGGGAAAAGCAACAAAAAAACGAAGGTTTAAGAAAGACACAAATGAAAGAGTAATCATCTCCAAGTGAGACAAGTCTCTGACAAATTTTGATCATATCGTTGCGTTTCCAAGTCTGCATTGTTGTTTCCTTTTACGTCCCGAAGCAGGTTCACTGATTTGCACTAGGCTTGGAACATAAGAAGACACATTTGCCCTACAGTTTCCGTCTCTACCTACACGTTCCACGAGTTTCATCTTTCCTAAGTATCCAGCCTCTCCAACAATGTTGAATGTTTTGGAGAAGTCTTCTTCAAAACCCATGACGACTTTCTTCTCCTCGTCAACCAAGAAACTATCACCTGTAATCAGAGGGGCAAGTTCCGTCGCCACCACCCTCAAAAACTTGCTCCACAACACCTCTTCGACCTCAATCTTAGTACTAATCCATATATCAAACTCGGTTGGACATACTTCGTTCGGAGTAAGTAAAACCGCAAGCTTCTCTCCTCCCACAGACGATAAAGTCACACAGTCGTGACGCCCAGCGTCAAACGGGAGACGCAGAAGCGGACCGAAACTCTCACTCGTAAAATCGAAACAGATTATATGATCGTCAAGCTCGTCCTCTTCAGTGTCTCTTCGCGAAGCAGGCCAGTAAGTGTTTCCTTTGAGAGACGCACCACCCTCACCACATAGTATATTCCAGTGTGGACGAGTGAAATCAAGACTCTTCCAAGAACCAGAGTCGAAATCGTAAATCTCATACAATGAATACCTATCTATAAACCTCAAGAATTTGTAGCCACGACAAGGAGATGATGATGAGACTTTTTCCTCGAATCCGAGAGCGTAAGTGAACCTCTCCCATGACTCCCATCCGTCAGGGCGGTGAGAGTTTCTAGATTCTTGTATCGACCTTGTTTGACCCCAATACGGATTCCAAACGATAACTTTGGTATCATCATCTTTCAAGACGCATAACAATAGACCATCGCAGTGGATAACTTGAGATATCTTGATTTGTTCGTCTACACAAGCAAGCTTACCTTGGCACTCTATAAACGAATCTTCATTGCCGACGAGAACGACCTTCACTAGATATAGATTGTAATCTATCATTGCTACTAACGTAGACTCACCTTCCTTCACTGCGGTTAGCTTACCGATATGCATCTTTGAAAAGCTTCGACTCTTGGATAGAGCTTCCCACTGTTTGCAGGTTAAACGCACTGCTCTCATTGATTTCAACGGAACCCTAGACAGAATCTCCTCCACCAAATTTACCGGAAGATCGGAGATCTTGGTCGATGTTTCAATCGGGATTGACTTGTCGCGCGACGAAGTGGCGATCATGTTGGCGTTGTCGATTGGAGTGGGCGATGGCGGTATACGGGGGTTGTGGAGTGAACCTGGGGGATTTCTTGTAAGAGACGACGCTACAAAGTATAAGATGTAAATTGGGTTTCGCCTTGAGTAGTTCAGCCCATTATTGAGTCGGATTACACTACCCAACTGGTGTATATGGGCTTCAAAAGAACATTACTTTTAATACACTGTCAACCAGAAAATAGCCCACCGTAATTTTTAATTTATTTTAAGGTAAATTTGCGGGGTAACCATTTTTTTAGAGAAATTAACCAAGTATTAAAAGGGATACTAAACACTAAATTCTAATCACTAAAACATAAACCTAAACTCAAATATAAATTCTAAATCCAAATATAAATCTTAACACCAAATATCAAAATCTTAAAGTAGTAATCTAATATTAATCTATTCTATTTATGAAAACTTCATTAGATTATTCTATCTCAAATAGTACAAATGTTTTTCCAATGGCCAGCATAGTTTTGCTTGGTTGTATAATTAATTATGTATTTTTTTCAACAGCAGGTTGTGCCGGTTGTATTAAAGGTTAGAAGAGTAATATTATATAAAATACACGTTGTATTGATGTATGGTAGGACAATTGGCTATAGAGCTAATTATTGTTTTTTTTTTAGCCATACCACCTAATTTCCCTATTATATACTGAAAACTGAGAGACCGAAAAAAAAAGAACTGATATTCACAAATAACCGATTGGTTATTATATTTCTGAAACTGAAACCTAATATCTTCGAATCAGAAAAATTGGGTGCTTATAAACCAAACTACCTGTGAAACTGAATCACCAAATAATTTATATCCAGTTTTTTTAATTATCTTAATTACCCAAAAGAACCAAATTACTCGAATTATTTATATCCAAAATATTTCAATTTATGAAATTATTCAATTTTTAATCTAAAAAGATAAAATATCCATTTTTCTCTGAATTATCCGAAAATATCTAAAAATCACAACCAAACCTAAAGCAAATTGAAAACAAAATTTTATTGGATATCAGTTAGTTCCTAACATTGCTATCCAAACCGAATCAAATTATTAAATGATTTTCAAATAATATTTTAGAGATTAATATTTCAGATAAATTTAGCTACAAAATTATAAAAGCAAATATATAAATATCTCATTTCGTTGCAAAGCCTAACGCTCTGTTTACTTAATGATGTGGATGAGTTTGTAATAGATACTCCTTCTTTGAAACACTTGAAACTTGACTACTATAATCATACGAGTCGTAACTGTTAGATTGAGAATCTGCCTGAGCTGGAGGAGGCAAATGTAGAAGTTGGCTTTAGTTATGTTGAGAAGCTTCCTCTTATTTTCTTTTTACCAACTCGGTTATAATAATGTTCTAATGATTTATAATATAGCCATTCTCAATGGCGTTTACGAGTATAGCGAGGGCTTTATCTTCAACCAACAGTTGACACGATAAAGGAGTTGGCACTTTCTTCTCCAGCTTCAGACACATGCCAACTTGTATTTGATTGAGGATACACACACCTTTTTTTTGTTATTGTCCCTCTTATTACACTCTTGCTTATTTTATTTGATTGAACACGAGGATCATACTGAGACATAAGAATGTTTTTCCACTCAACCATCTGACCTCTGCCCTGGAATCTGAGATTGGTTCAAACATCAAGAGAAAAAATCATAACGACTGTATTTGAACTCCATCTCAACTGAAACAGCAGATAAACCCTATTGCCAAAAAGAGGCTCACATTACTTTCCAGCTAGTCATCAAGTCAACCTTAATGAAAATATCAAACGGTGGCTTAAAATTGCAGTTTCTCGCCATGTACATGAGCTGCAAATTACTTCTTATCCGCCATGTATGCGAGTTGGAAGTCCTTAATATATTGAGAAATTATAATATGTAAGATATACAATATGTTATCATTAAAATGATTTTTTAGAATATTTAGAGAAATAGCTTGGTTTATATAAACACATACTTATTTATGATTAAATTAACCGTAAAATTAATTAGTTATCTACAAAAATATGTTTATTCTTTACTTAAATAAAAACTACAAAATTTTCTAATATGATATATATATATATATATATATATATATAATGACAAATAATAATTTTGAATAGTATTTTTTTATGACAGTTAGTGTATCTTCTATCATTTTTGTTTAAAATATTATAAAACAAAATTTGGCTTTAGTTTGTTAGATTTTTCGGGAATTTTGATGCAAACCTGTATAAGATGTATTTTTATAAAATAACAAACAATTATTATACAGAAATATAAATAACTAGAGATGAATGAAGATAGATTTATAGAATTAAAATTTTATTAATGTTTATATAAACTACATGTATAACTCAAGCAACTAAGAGGAGAGCAAGAAGAATAGAGCAACACAGATTTTTACAAATCAATCAATTGAACAGGCAAGAGAGATTAAAAATCTAATAATCCCAATGAAGGATGAGTGAACAACCTCTTGAGATGCAGATTTCCGAATGTAAAGTAGGAAGACAAAATTAAGGTTAGCCACGACGGAAAGGGGGAGTAGAAAAGTAAGAACTGCAAAAGCTGGGTGGGGGAGGGTTTAGGGTTCGTGTGTATGGCCCTAAATTTATAGCAAGGTGTTGATAAAATCATGAAACGTCTGGATTTGAAGGATGAAGAATCATAGAGAGGTGGAAGGAAACATTGAAGAAGAGGCATCCTCACAAACTCACAAGCCAAGAGATGACATTTATAGTCGACTAAGCAATAAGAAACAATAACTAAACCCAAAATCCAAAAAAAAAACTCATCAAAATCCAAGAAAAACGATAACATATAAATATGGGAAAACCAGCACCAAAACGACATCTTAATCAAAGAGTATAGACACAGTTGAAAAACTAATCATCTCCTTTTGCAAGTCTCGACATGTTTTGATCATATCGTTGCTTTTCTAAGTCGCTTTCGTGTTTCCTTGTACCTCCTGTAGCAGGTTGCTTAATTTGCACTAGGCTTGGCACATAAGAGCACGCCTTTGCCCTAGAGTTCATGTCTCTGCCGCCTAAACCTCCTACGAGTTCCAGCTTTTTTAAGTATCCAGCCTCTCCAACAATGTTAAATGTTCTGGACAATGTTTCTTCAAAGCCCATGGCAACTTTCTTCTCCTCGTCAATAAAGTAACCACGACAATTCACCAGAGCCATAAATCCCCTTTCCGTTTCCACTCTCAAGAACTTGCTCCAGAACACCTCTCCTGCCTCAATCTTAGTAGTAATCCATATGTCAAACTCCAATGGACCTGCTTCGTTATGAGTAAGTAAGACCGCAAGCTTCTCTTCTCTAACACATGATAAAGTCACATAGTCATCATATCCAGCGTCAAACGGGAGACGCAGAAGAGGACCAAAACTCTCGCTTGTAAAATCGAAACAGATTAAGTGATCGTCAAGCACGTCTTCTTTGGGGTTACTTTGTGAAGCAGGCCAGTAAGTGTTTCCCTTGAGAGACACGCCACGCTGACAACATCCTATATGCCAATGTGGAGTGATATCAAGAGTCTTCCATGTACTAGAGTCGAAATCGTAAATCTCATACCATGCAAACCGGTCTCTGGTCACATAGTCAACGCCGTGATTTATAAACCTCAAGAATTTGTAGCTACGACAAGAGCCTTTTTCCTCGTATCCGAGTGCATAACTGAACATGTCCCATCCCTTTGGACGGTAAGAGTATCTAAATTCTATCGACCTTGTTTGATCCCAATAGGGATTCCAAACAATAGCTTTGGTAGCATCATCTTCCAAGACGCATAGCAATAAACCGTCACAGTGGAAAGCTTGAGATAGTTTGATTTGTTTGTTAAGTTTACCTTTACACTCTATGATTGGATCTTCATTTTCCACGAGAACGACCTTGGTGAGATATACATTGTAATCCAACATTACGATCATCATAGTCTCACCTTCCCTTACTGTGCTTTTTTTGTCGATATGCATCTTTGAAAAGCTTAGGCTTTTTGATAAAGTGTCCCATGCTTTGCAAGTTAATCGAACTTCTCTCATATTTGTAACGGGGACCCTATAAAGAATCTCCTTTACCAAATTTATTGGAAGCTCGGAGATCTTTGTCATTGTTTCAGTTCTGGAACAAGGGTTTGAGAGGCTATAACAACTGAATCTGTATATAACTACTGAAACTCGGAAACCCTATATGAAGCTGGGCCAACATGGATTAATTATTTTTTTATATATTTTGGATAGTCATATTCATAATGCTTCCGGTACTGACCGGTACAAGTCGGCTTAGGTTTTGTGTTACACCTAATACGGAACAGAAAGATAAAAGGAAGCAGCTGGAAGCAGCCGTGAGAGAGAAGCAACAGAGTTCTTGGTTTGTATTCCTTCTTCGTGTAAAATCTTGAATTTGTAAGATATGGACAAAATCAGTCGATTACCGGATGATTTATTGGTGAAGCTATTATTGTTTCTTCCAACAAAAGTTGCTTTATCCACTAGTCTTCTGTCTAAGCGATGGGAGTTTCTTTGGATGTGGTTGTCTAAACCTGAGTACAGTACTAGCAAGTAGTCAAAGTCTGATTGCAAGAGTTTAGGTTGTTTTCTTGGACGTGGATGAGTTTGTAATAGATACGAGTCATAACTGTTAGATTGTGAATATGCCTAAGCTGGAGGAGGCACATGTAGAAGTTGGCTTTAGTTATGCTGAGAAGCTTATCGGATCCATCACTATGCCCAGTGGTAATCAGCTTCTTCTTCTTTTTTTTTACCAACTCGGTTATAATAATGTTCTAATGATTTATAATATATAGCATGCTCAGTGGCGTTACGAGTATGGCGAGGATTTTATCTTCAACCAACTTGAACATCTGCATCTACGCACATGCCCAAAATATACCCCAAGTGTGCTTGTCCGGTTGCTCAAAGATTCACCTAACTTACGAGTACTAGACCTATTCCAAATGGAAGTAAGTTTTTCAGTCAACTATTATTTGTTTTTGTCTAATGCACCATATATGGTTTTCAATATAATTCTCCTTACTGAATATCAGTGTCATCACCCTAATGATATGCCTGGCTGGATTCAACCAAGTACTGTTCCGAAATGTATTTTGTCGAGTCTACAAACTTTCAAGTGGTCAGGATACGTAGGAAGTCGAGGATAAAGAGATCTTGTGGTTTATATATAAAAAAACGCTATTCACTTCAAGACTGCAACAATCATGTTTGAATCACGTTTGGTTCCAATAGTTGACATGATAAAGGAGTTGGCACCTTCGTCTCCAGCTTCAGACGCATGCCAACTTGTATTTGATTGAGGATTATACACACCTTTTTTTTTGGTTATTGTCCCTCTTATTACACTCTTGCTTATTTTATTTGATTGAACACGAGGATCATACTGAGACATAAGAATGTTTTTCCACTCAACCTTCTGACCTCGGCCCTGGAATTTAAGATTGGTTCAAACATCAAGAGAAAATATCATAACGACTGTATTTAAACTCCATCTCAAACTGAAACAGCAAATAAACCCTCTTACCAAACAGAGGCTCCCATTACTTTCCAGCTAGTCATCAAGTCAACCTTAATGAAAATATCAAACGTGGCTTAAATTGCAGTTTCCCGCCATGTTCATGAGCTGGAAATTACTTCTTATCCGCCATGTATGCGAGCTGGAAATCCTTTAATATATTGAGAAGCAATATCATAATATGATTGTAAGATACACCATAAAATATTTAGAGAAATAGTTTGGTCTATCTAAACGTATACTTTATTTCTGATTAAATTGACCATAAAATTAATTAGTTATCTATAGAAAATTATTTACTTTTCTCAAAAAATATATATTTACTTAAATAAAAACTATAAAATTACATAATATGTTTACAATATATATGACAATTAATAATTTTGAACAATAAATATTTGATTACAGTTTTTCTATCTTCTATCATTTTTATTTTATATTTCTAAAATGGATCTAGCTTTAGTTTGTTAGATTTTTTGGGGGATTTTGATGCAAACATGTTTAAGATGTAATTTTATAAAATAACAAACAAATGTTTTACAGAAATTAAAATAAATAGAGATGAATGAAGATAAATTTATAGAATTGAAATTTTAATAATTATTGGCGAATGTAGGATTAATTTTTTGTGAGGGCAAGTCTTACATAAACTTAAAAAAAAATATAGCCAAAAATGTTATTTACAAAGAGATAGTAACTAAAATTTCAACATATTTAACAAATTTTGAAAATTTTGTGGGGCACTTGCCACCTTCTTGGGCAGTGTAGGTTCGCCACTCAGTATATATAAACTAAATGCACATAAAAACTTAATCTTGATTGTCTAAGAGTATCCTCATCGCTCCGTCCTTCGTGCGTTTTTGGGATGGGGGGCCACAGTTTTTGCCAAACCAATGCAGGACGTATGTAAATTAGCAAACGTTTGTGTTGCGTTTTTTGTCCTGTTTGCGGGCCCCACTGACACGTGGTGGCCCGCGACTAGATTAACTTTTTAAAAAAAAAAAAAAAATCAGAAAAACGAAAAAAAGAAAATAAAAAAACTGAAGGACGTTTGTAGCGATGAGGATGCCCTAAAAGGAGAGCAAGAAGAATAGAGCGCCAAACTGTAATCAACAAATCAATGCGTATAGCTTTGCTTGTTAGCTATTAGAACTGAATCCCTAAAGCTGAAGGTTGATGTAATGTGATTATTAGGTGCATAAAAAGCTCTGTTTTGTTTGTACGAAAATAGGTTATCTCTAAAATTATTTTTAAGCCTTGTTAAACGTTAAGGTAAACTTGCACGTTAAGGTAAACTTAAAATAGTTCTAAGAGTTAATAACTCTATTTCTATATGTTAACTGTTTAAATATATATATATA
>OVBX01002225.1:0-21193 GCA_900406325.1 Erucastrum elatum | reverse complement strand
ATATATATATATATATATATATATATATATATATATATATATATATATATATATATCAAGTATGAAATTTAAGAAAGCATGTTAAATATTAGAAGAAATATGTATTTATTGATTTCAGTAATATAATGTTGTATATAATTCTAAATTTTATTAGCTCACAGATCTATGTTTTAATTAAAGATTTGTTCACAGATATATAATTATCATCACTATTCAAATATTATTATGTACCGCATAGATTATATCAATTGTACTATGTGTTTTTCCATATGGTTATGTGTTAAATCATACTTCTTCCGTTCCTAAATGATTGATGTTTTGGAAAAAAAAATATTTCAAAAAGATTGATGTTTTACTTTTTCAATATATAGTTTAATGAAAACTTCTAAGTTTAAAAAAAAAAGGATTTTATTGAATTTATATTGGTTAAAAACTATAGAAAATTGTTATTCATAAAAAACATTGCATATTTAATGAGTTTTCTTAATATATGTGAATCTAAAACATCGTTAAAAAGAATAGAGGGAGTAGTTTTTAAGATAAATATACAATGTAATTTTTCCAAAACAATGAAATAGAACAGCCGAAATTCCGAAATGACTAAAACACCCTTGTAAAACCTAATAAAAGGTCTAATTGAATCGATACGAGGAATAAAAAATTCGCCGATCCCTTCTTTGCCCTCCTCCTTCGCCCAGATTTTCCACCTTGGACCCCCTCTCTCTCTTTCTTCTTCCCCTTACCCGCCAAATCCTTCCTCTTTGAATCCGTGAGTTTCGATCTCCTTTGAATCCCTCTTTCCTATCGAATTAGGTTGGAATTTGTTCGAGTTTAGGTTGTTCAATCGCTTTTATATTGATTAGAGGAAGCTTTTGGTTTTTGTTAGATTGCTTCCAAAGTTCGTTACTTTTGTGCATTGGTTACTTAGGCTTATGCTTATTGAACCTGCTCTTTGTCTAAACTTCTTGTTAATTTATGGAACTCTTTGTTGCTCATACATTGTTCTCTTGCTTGCAGGTTTACAATTAGATATTCTCTGCATTCTACTGTGATGAAATGTCAAACCACCAGCTTATGATGATGATGACGGAGGAGAATCACGAGATGGAGCATTTTGTGGAACCTAGACAGAACAATGAACTGTTGTTTCCTCCTCCTCCTGCTCACGGCTACAAATTTGCTTTCCAACCCCTACAGGCGACTGACCTGCACATAGGTGTTTCACGTGATCCAAACGAGGTCTGGAACAACAACAACTCAACAACTCACTGTGAAGAAGAACAGTCTCTTCTTGAGGGTAAAGCCGAGGAGGTTGATTCTCAGGAGAACCTTAACGGAAGCTACGACAATGCTTATGACATCTCCTTTCCTGATAACGACTCCGAAGCTTCGGAGAATGATAAACTAGCTTTAGTAGTTTCCGAGGATCTCAACGATAGCTTACAGTTAGGTGTTGGTCACTGCATGAATACGGATTTAGACATAACCCTTTCACAACACCTAGAGCTGGCTCCTCCTCCTAGTGTTCAGTGCCTGTCTCTTGTCACAGCTTCTCCACCTATTGTTCAGTGCCGGTCTCTCGTTACAGCTCCTGAGCATAACTTGGTCATCGGTATGGAGTTTTCGGATGTTCTTGCTTGCAGGAGAGCGTTGAGAGACGCAGCGATCGCCTCGCGGTTCGAGATGCAGACGGTTAAATCCGACAAAACACGCTTCACTGCTAAATGCGCTAGTGCGGGGTGCCCTTGGAGGATTCACTGCGCCAGGCTTCCCGGTTTGCAGACTTTTTCGATAAGGACTATTCACGGGAACCACACGTGCGATGGTATCTTACACCTCGGTCACCACCAGGCTTCGGTTCAGTGGGTTGCCGAGGCTGTGAAAGCGACGCTGAGAGAGAATCCTCATTGCAAACCTAAGGAGATACTCGAGGAGATTCATCAAGTCCATGGGATTACGCTATCGTACAAGCAAGCGTGGAGAGGGAAAGAGCGTGTGATGGCTACCGTCCGCGGCTCTTTCGAGGAAGAGTACCGTCTTCTTCCTCAGTATTGCGATGAGATCAGAAGAGTGAATCCTGGGAGCATCGCTGTGGTTAATGGACACCCTGATGATGGGAGCTTCCAACAGCTGTTCATCTCTTTCCAGGCGTCAATCTCTGGTTTCCTCAACGCTTGTCGGCCTATTATTGCTTTGGATAGAATCGTTTTGAAGAGCAAGTATCTTGGGACGCTGCTTCTCGCCACTGCCTTTGATGGAGATGGAGCTATATTCCCTTTGGCTTTCGCGATCGTTTGTGAGGTGAATGATGGTAGCTGGCACTGGTTCCTCTCGGAGCTGCGTCAGCTGCTTGAAGTGAGCATCGAGAACATGCCGAAACTGACGATTTTATCTAACAGAGAGCCCCCCATTGTTGAGGGAGTGGAAGGTAATTTCCCAACGGCGTTTCATGGCTTCTGTATCCATCATCTCGCGGAGTCCTTCCTCAAGGAGTTCAACAACGACTCTGTTCTTGTAAACCTCTTTTGGGAATCAGCGAGATGCACCACGGAGTTTGAGTTTCACGCAAAAGTTCAGGAGATGTTTCAGATGTCTCAAGAAGCTGCCATGTGGGTCAGTAACATCCCTCCCTCTTTATGGACCACGTACTGCTTTGAAGGAACGAGGTTTGGACATCTGAATGCAAATGTCACCGAGTCAATCAACGGTTGGATTCAAGAAGCGTCGGGTCTTCCTTTAATCCAGATGATGGAGTGTATCCGTCGCCAGCTGATGACTTTGTTCACTGAACGCCGTGAAACTAGCGTGCAGCAGTGGACAAGTATACTAGTTCCATCTGCTGAGAGACAAGTCGTCGAGGCTATAGAACAAGCTCAGGCCTACCAAGTCCACAAAGCAAACGAGGCACAGTTCGAGGTCATGACCGGTGAAGCAACATTGTTAGTTGATATTAAATGCCGTTCATGTATGTGCCGTGGATGGGATCTATACGGTTTGCCTTGTAGCCACGCAGCTGCGGCGCTCCTCTCTTGCAGACAGAACGTTTACCGGTTCGCGGAGAGTTACTTCACTGTGGCGAATTACAGGAGAACTTACGCGGAAACCATACATCCAGTTCCAGACAAGACCACGTGGAAGAAGAAAACAGAAGCTGAGAGAGAAAGTGGTGAGGATGGTGATGAGGTTAAGATAACGCCACCGAGGGTGTTGAGAGAACAGCCACGGCCAAGGAAGAGGAGAGTTCAAGGAGGAGAGGACCGTGGACGTCCAAAGCGGGCGGTTCGATGTAGTCGGTGTAATCAGCCTGGCCATTTCAGAACAACTTGCACAGCTCCTACATAATTAAAAAAAAAGGATGATCTCTCTTTTAGACTTTTTTTTTATAGGTTTAGAACATTTTTTTGCAAAGCCTTTCTCTTAAATTCAAATTTCCAGTGTTACATTTTCAGATATCCATAACAGTGAACATCAACAAAACATCTTTAAGAGTCGATTTTTTTATTATCTTCTTGTGTTAAATAGGCTTGAATAATAAGAGTTTCTAAAACCTTGCGAGACACGCAACATGCAAGAAAACTAAATGGTCAAAACCACAAGTAACATCCGGAGTAATAGGGCTTGAAGCTATTTTAGTACCGCGCAGTAAACACGTGGAGAGGGCAGATGCATTGTCTCGTAACAGAAAACAAACTCAAAACAATGGTTCCAGTCTTAGGAGTATTACCCCATCTTTAATCTCATGTCTCATAATGAATCCTCCCCAGACCGAATCCGTTGATATGCTAGACAGATCAATGTGTGCTGTTCCAGAGTTTGGCAGCAACACGACGGCCTTCACACAGATTTTCTCAATCTCAACTATTGGCTTGCTCTTAGTCTTAGCAGTCTCACTGCTTTACCGTCTAAGGAAGCTACGTTACTCCAAGATCGTCCCTCGTCTCAGAGTGTCTCACAAACACAAAGGCCATGAGAAGCTTGAGAGATTCTCTCACTACGTTGGTAAAAAAAAAATCAATCTACATTTTATTCTCTTAGAAATCTCCATGATCAACAGATCTTTTGATGCATTATAAGGAAATGTTTGTTTGTAGTGAGGCAAATGGGATTCAAGGACAGGAGAGAATGTCCTCATCTCTGCAAATTAGCAAGTGAGTACATAAGGAAATCAGGTAGCTGCGAGGAAGACATCTACAGCTTTTTCTCTGAGGAGCCTGATGCTGACTCTCTCTTCATTAAACTCGTTGAGGAGTTTGAGAGATGTATTCTCAGTTACTTCGCTTACCACTGGAGCCATGCCGATCTCATGATCAGTCAGGTTAATTTTCAGAAACACTTTCTGCATAAATTAGTAGACCAAAAACATCACATGGGGTTTGTTTCAGATACTTAGCGCTGATGCTGAGCCTAAGAAGAAGCTCAAGCACATTGTCATGGCAGCAACAAGGTGATCCTAAACAAACAAACAATAACAATCCAGATTGTATTCCTTTTTTTTTGACTTTTCCCACATGATTGTTGTATAGGGAACAGAGGTTTGAGAGGGTGACTAAAAATCTAAAAGTGGCAAGAGTATTCAATACATTGGTAGAGGAAATGAAAGCAATGGGGATAGCATCAGTTGATGACTCTGAATGTACAGAAGTGATGGCTCCAGTTGCACACAAAGACAGAAGCCCTGTTCTACTCCTCATGGGTGGTGGTATGGGTGCAGGAAAGAGCACTGTCCTTAAAGAGATTCTCAAGGAGTAAGTAAAGATTTCAAATATAAGTTTCACTTGGTTGTGTTTTTTTCTTATGCATAATGCAATCATGCTTTGGATCAGACCATTTTGGGCAGGAGCAGATGCTGTGGTCATCGAAGCGGATGCTTTCAAAGAATCTGATGTGATATACAGAGCTCTAAGCTCCAGAGGCCATGTTGATATGGTCAAGACTGCTGAATTTGTAAGATTCTTTCTCTTTCTTTCTTTATAGATGCAACAAGAATCCTTTTGACTTGTGAAATGGAACTAGAACAGGTTCACCAATCATCAACAGATGCAGCCTCATCGTTACTAGTTACAGCTCTCAACGAAGGGAGAGACGTGATAATGGATGGAACACTCTCTTGGCTACCATTTGTAGTACAGACCATAACCATGGCTAGGAATGTGCATCGCCACCGTTACAGAATGGGACCTGGCTACAAGGTTGGTGACAATGGAGATGTTATAGAGAACTATTGGGAGCGCATAGGGGAAAGACAACAACTGCAAGAAGATGGAAGGGAGAGAAAGCCATACAGGATAGAGTTAGTTGGTATTGTGTGTGATGCCTATTTAGCTGTGATCCGAGGCATTAGGTGAGAGTGTTCTCAAAAGAAGTGTGTGTATGTGTGTTCTTCTTAGCATAAGGTTTTTGTTTTAACCATGTCTATATGCAGGAGAGCAATAATGTGCAGAAGAGCGGTTAGAGTTAGATCTCAGCTGAGATCTCACAAGAGGTTTGCGGATGCGTTTCTTACTTATTGCAACTTAGTTGATAATGCGAGGCTTTACTGCACCAATGCTCTTGAAGGTTCTCCAAAGGTTAGATGCCAAAAAAATAAACAACTGAAATGTGTTTTAAGTAATGAAAGTGAGAATCAATGTTGTGGTTTCTGTGTGCAGATGATAGCGTGGAAAGAAAAGGAGAAGACATTGCTAGTGGATCCAGAGGAGATAGACTGTTTGAAGAATGTAGGGAGGCTGAACGAGGATGCGGAGTCCATTTATGAGCTATACAGCAGACCAAACCCTGCTTGCGAAACTGGATCGATATGGAAAGACATTGTTCTTTCTCCTTCCAGGTTCAACGTTCAGCAGGAGCTCAAATACTCAATTCAGAAAGTTGAAAGATTCAAACAATATCTCCAAGAATCACCAAGGTGAAGTGCAGCAGCTTTTTTTCTTAGCTTTGTTTCCTGGTATGTCACAGATTTTGGTTTTAATGTAACACTCCTATAACGATCAAACACAAGTATGTGCGTTGCAATGCAGAAGCACATCTTTTGCAAACCATATCACATATAGCTATTAAAATTTCGAAACAAGATGATAAAAGGGTTTCGAGAAGAAACCAATACAAAGAAAATAAACTTTGGAAGAAAAAAAAAAACAAGCCTCCTTCATAGACGATTCAATTATACAAAAGACTTATAACCCTAAAGAGAAGCTAAACAACCATCATCACTTCTTCCTCGTTGAAGCCCTTTTCGCCGGAGACTTAACCTTCACACTCTTAGCAGGCGCTGCCTTCTTCTTAGTCGCAGCAGCAGCTTTCTTAGCTGGAGCCGCCGCCTTCTTAGCAGGAGCAGCAGCCTTCTTCCCAGGAGACGTCCTACTCGAAGTCCTCGAAGCTTTAGCAGGTCTCTCCTTCGCCTTAGGCTTAGCAGCAACCGCCTTAGTCTTCGAAACAGCAGCTACACTCTTCGTCTTAGGCTTCGCAGTAACTTTCGCCTTCGGCTTCGCAGCAGCTTTAGTAGTCGTCGTCGTCTTTGCCTTGGGCTTAGCCTTAGCAGCAGGTTTCTTGGTTCCTTTAGCAGCTGGTTTAGCCTTAACCGGGGCAGCTTTTTTAGTAGCAGCAGAAGCCGGTTTCTTCTTAACCGGTTTCGTCGCCGGTTTAGCAGTTGAAGAAGAAGCAGAGGGAATCTTGAAAGAGGCTTTGACTTTGACGAGCTTCCCGGAAGCGACGAGTCTCCTTAGATTCACGAGGAGGAGCTTCCTGAAAGTAGGAGGAAGCGACTTCTGCTTCTCCTCGATGAACTTCTGAATCGCGTATTGGCTAGATCCGGTTCTCTCCTTCAACGTCACGATCGCTTCTTTGATCATCTGCAAAACCGAAATCGAACCGAACCGATTCACTAATTTGTAAAAAAAAAAAAAACGAATCGGATCGGGAAATTTCGAGAATCTCTCGTTATACCTCTTCGTAAGGAGGATGAGACGAAGTGGTTCTCTTCCTCGGAGCAGCAGCAGGCTTCTTCGCCGGCTTAGCTTCCTTCGTCTTCTTAGCTTTAGCAGGCTTCTTCTCCGTCACCGTCGCTTCTGCGGCGTCTCCTGACTCAACGACCTTGGTCTCTTCCTCTGTAGACATCTTTTTAGGGATTTGATAAGTTTTTTTTTTTTTTTTGATGATGATGGAGAAGAAGAGAGCTACGAGAAATGTTTATATAGTCAGATGTGAAATGTGAGACCAGAGGTTTTCTATCTCTTCTCTGATTGGTTGATAGAGTGAGTACTCGGATCGGTGCATGTTTGAATTTCGTCCGTTGGATCTGATCTTATCGACGGTGTGGAAATGACGATTGGGAATGTTTAATGAGAAGGGGGGTTACTAGATGTGGATAGGTGGCTCTCGGGTGTGTTTGGTGTGCTTTTTGCCTCGAGTAATTTGATGATAACTTTAGGTGTGGTTGATGAAATTTAGTTTTGTTTTCTGTAACTTGTATATAATTCTGTAAGGTTTCTTTTGAATATTTAAGCGTTTGAAATGGATTGTTTTGGGATGAGAATATCGGTTTTGAATCGAGGTTGGTCGAAGCTATGGTTTGTTTTGGTAGTATTAAGGTATATTTGATTTTCCGGAGAATGCTTGGGGGAAGATTGTGAATGTTTATATCCGTTTGAAACTAGACTAATCAAGGAGTGTAACGAACCGATATTTGTTGAAAATGGATCATGTTTTGGTAGAAAAACATGTTGTTGAATCCGACTAAAGATGACCATTTTCTAGTCAATGGTGCCAGACAACTTTGTTGCATGTGTGATGTGTCTATCTCTAGAAGAGTCTCAGCTAAAGCTAACCATAGGTTTATGAAATGGATTCATTTTCATATTTCAAATTCATTATATCGTTTCATGATTCACTAGTTTTTTTTTTATAAAAGTAAAAAAAAATGTGTAATATTTAGCGAGGCATATATGCATAGTTTGGCAATAACGACGGTGTATGCAAGTATGCCTGTAGCTTGTACTTTTACCATCAATAGAGTATGAAATTCATTAGCAAACATAAATCATGATTATGTATACGAAATTTAGATCTTATATTTCTATACCTTTTTCATTTAATACATAGTTTTCTTTCAAAACAAAAAATATAGTTCTATATTGGAATATTGATATCAGGTTTGAAAACTTCCCATGGTTTTAACAAAATAAAGTGAACGTGTATGTACGATGTTTTTATATAAGATCCGGGGTAATTAAAATTTCTTAAAACTATTCAAAAGGAAAATATTAATTAGGGTTTCGTTTTTCTATATTGGTTATGTTATAAAATCCAGCATAAAGCCATCTACACATTCTTCCAAAGTAAGATAGGAACCTTTAATCTCTCTCTCTCTCTTTGACACGAACATTAATATCGTGAGAGTAAACGTGTTATAGACATTCCACTAATCTTTCGCTCAAATATTAATTTCTTTCTTATGGTTTAATTTCGGATGTCAGTTATATTTTACGATCACCAATAGAAGCTAATGCTGGTTTCAAGATACTCTAAAGTTTATATCCAGATAGAGTCTAGCTCTATGTTACTGGTACAACCATTATCAGACATGCAATTTAATAGTAACAACTAACTTTCCACTATGGATTCAGTAATAAGCTAATGAATCGTCCATACAAAATATATTTCGATGTATGGATATACCGGAATTGCTAACGAATGATCTGCCCCCAATCTTTTGATGACTATTGTCTATATATAAATGATTTCTATGTCGGGGCATCATCATCTACATATGGCAGTACTCTTAAAATAAAGTAATAACATTGTTTCGTGTCATCTACATATGCTAATAATCTTCAAAGAAATAAACTTTACCTTATCTATTGATTTAATTATTTGGGATACTTGTTAATTGCCACCACCCATTTGGCCGTTCAAGCATGTCATTTATTCATAGTGCAAACGCCAAAGCCTCCAAAAAAAATTGGATTCAACTCAAGTATGCACCATTCATTTTCCGGATTTGTAATCTCACTCATACGAATAAAACGACACGATCTTATGTCTTGAATTAGTACTCCGCATGCTTAAGAGAATGACTCCGAGTGGACGATTTCAAAGAACTTTAGAAAATCATTTTAAAAGAAAGATGAAGGAGACCATAATCCTTATTCTTTTATTGTGGAGTAATGCAACAAGATTGTGCCATTGTGGTATAGTTGACTCTCCAATTAAAGGGAATCTTTTAGGTTTGGCCAAAGAGATCAGAATTTGGTGAAGTGCTGTCTGTTTAGAGCCATGAGAAATGATTGGTTCAACCTATGGCCAATGGGCTCGGAACCACTATAGTTCATATCTTCTCCAATCGGCCTATTCGACATAACCAGTTTTGTCTATGCCTATTTAACACATAATATAGTTCTTTATGTAGACTACTACCATTCAGTTTAACATTTTCCGCAATTCTAACATTCTTACGAAAGTATTATCTTATGAGTGGTCAAAATAGTGAAAGTTTCTTAAAAATAGTTAAGAAAATTTTGAGTTGAGTTGAATCCAACTCTCTATTTTGTCTTCGACTGATAACCGACTAAACGCAGCTAACCATAGCAGGACGAGTATTTACGCTTAGCATATCATATGCCTTTATACTTATCCCACTTTTAGTACGAAACTTCTTGTATTTTCGTCCTATACTTCTCTACACATGAATGTCTGGATTTGCTTGCTGAATGTTTTGAGCTATCTTCTATAATATTTAGCAATTCTACTCTATGATTTTTCCTTTTTAGGAATGTAACATTTGTAGTGTATATCAAAAATATTATAAAATTAATTTGGTTATTTTATCTTACCAAAATGCATTTAGTTTTTTCGGGCACACAAAGATAGAATTATAGAGTTAAAGAAATCTTAAACTGGAATAGTGAAAAGATATATGACCCAAATGAGAATAATTTGTTATATTATGTGAGTGGAGCCAAAACATGGTGAAGATTATATGGTGATTGCAAAATAAATAAACAATTTTTTTTCGAACCTCCAGAAATTATGTACCCTCAATTGTTCAAAATTGAGCCTCACTTGCTAATTGAAAATGTGTGAAAGGCTCGTTAACCGTATGCGATTGAGGTGTTACATGTAGCATCAGATTTAAACTCATAAAGGTGTGGAATCATGTATAAGCTCACACTAACATATATCACAATTTTGGGAGTGCAATAAAGACGTTCCATAACATCTTCGTTTGTGGTATACAATAGTATATGTTAAAGTCTTTTTAAATTGATTTGGTTATTTATGTCACCAAATTACGTCTATCTTTCTGGCAATCATCTGAAGTGAACTTTAGGACTAGGCTTGATTGAGATGAATTATAAGAATGTGATATATTTGGAGACAGCTTTTTAATATTTATTTAAATTTTTAAACCTTCTTCATTTTTTTCATTTTTATTAGTAATTCGGTTTCTAAAAGATGTATACTTATATGTTTTAAAAAATTAAGAATAAAATATTTAACTTTGATATTAAATATTACTTTATTTATCAGTTTTATAAAAATAGATTACTAGTATTGTAATAAATACAATTATTATTTTTTTAATGTTTACCGTTTATGTTTATTAAGTAATAAAGGTAATTCAAAAGATCATGAAATACAATGTATATCTTTCTTAGGTAGAGGAAATAATTTTATATTAAAAAACTGCTTACATATATATTGAGAACACTGATGCTATCAATATTTTATATTTTGTGTCTAGAGGAAAAAGATGTTGTGGATTAATAAATGGGCCAGAAAATTATTTGCAAAAGGGTTGGCTCAATTATATTGCGTGACCAAGGCTAATTATATTGCTCTTCAGCTCTGGTATGTAGTAAACATCAGCCAATATTTTCTTCGACCCATCTTTAGTAATGAACAAAACAGAGTCTTTCCCTTTAATGTTGATTTGTGAGTCATCGCCAAACCGCACATTTCCTATGATCTTCTCATTAATCAATTTAAAGTAAGCTCGGTTTTCTGTCATATGATTACTAGCTCCATTATCTAGGTACCAAATATGATCATCATCAGACATTGTCTCGAACTTGCTTGGTATGACTTTCTCTTCGTTCAGATAAATGACTTCGTGCACCATTAGTTCTTCAGCCTCGTGAGTGCTTTCATTCTCACTTTCATGTGTTACTTGGAGCTTAAGTAAGCAATCAGGACAGTCATAGGCATAGTGACATGTTTTGTCACAACGAAAACACACCACTCGGGAAGTATCCCTCCCTTGTTTCCAATCGTTTCCTTGTCTCATGGTGTTTCGACCACCAAAGTGTCCTCTTCCTCGTCCTCAGTTGCCAAAACGACCGCCTTGTCCTCTTCCTCTGCCATAAGCTTCTTGTTGTCCTTGAGAGTCTGTATTAGCATAGAGAAGCTTTCCTTGATCCTCTTGCCCATCCACAACTTGATATCTCTCTTCATAGGCCTTTAGTCGACCAACAATATCCTCAAAAGTAATTGTGTTTAGATCAAGTACTTGCTCAAGCGCAGCTGCGATGGATATATATTATTTTCTACGGGAGACTTTGCAGAAACTTCTTCACAAGCTTTGATTCTTCAACTATCTCACCTAGAGCTGCAGATTTTGAAGTTATCTCTGAAAATTTACCCAAAAAACCATCTATAGTCTCAGTATCCTTCATCTTTAAACTATTAAAATCATCCATGAGTGTCTGCAATCTCGCCGATGGAACCCTCTCTGCTCCTACATGTTTCGTTTTGATTGCCTCCCAAACCTCCTTTGGAGTTTGCATCTTACCAACTTGTAAGATCAGACTCTCAGGGATTGATTGAAACAGAAGCGCTCTGGCCATATTGCTTTTATCTTTATCATCAGTTCCTGGATCAACAGCTTCCCAAACTTTATGGACTTTAAGCAGAACGTCCATGCGTATGCTCCATACTGTATACTTTTTGGCTGTAAGCATAGGATATTGGATTGCCAAAGTTTCACTCTCCTTCTTCTTAACCGTAGCCACCTGTAAGTCGGTCATAGTGACTGACTTTCTCTTCTTCTTACAAGATCGTCTTTGATCTCAATACAAGAAGCTCTGATACCAAATATTAAAATCAAATATTAGGTTTTGTAACTCAACAACCAAGAAATCTAACTCAAGAATTTTATTAATCACCCACAATGCCTTAGAAACTTCCTCAAAACTAAAGCCCTCGAAAACTCTTACAACATATCATCTCATGATATCTCTTTATATAGATCTCCTAATTTCCTAAACTCATTAGAAATTATAAGTAGATAACTCCAAAACAATATCTTCTAAATCCTAAACTCATTAGGTAATTCTAAGATGACTTCAAGCTTAAGTTAAGTCAACATCCACCACGGCCTCGAGGAGCTTTGTAAGCCTCCTCTCTCCGTAATCCAAAAGCCGGCAAAGAAAGAGTTAAGAGAACCTCTCCTTCCCGNTGAAAAACCCCCCCCCCCCCCCCGCATGCGGACCGGCGTGGATGGATCTAGGGAAACCTCCATCACCCGGAAAAAGAACACCATCTGAACAAGCAAGCATCTCTGAATCCCCCAAGCACCTCCAGTCGAGCGCATCTTTACTCCAAAAGCTGAGCTACCGAAAGATGGAAAGCTATGTTCTCAGAGCTCCGACAAGGCGGTCGTTAACGGTACTGCGACGGCGTAACGGATAGGAACAACTACACAGAAAGATTAGCTCTCCGGCGACGGCACAGACGTTCACGCGCCGACCGTACACCAGAGAGATCTAGCTTCTCTCTCTTCTCTCTACACGGAAAGATGGAAATAGTTTTCTGTTACAAAATTGCTTAGAGATTTATTCAGAACACCACAATGTTGATGCATCATGGTTGATGATATTTATCTTTTGTGTCTAGTGGAAAAAAGATGTGGATTCATAAATGGACCAGAATGTTTTTGCAAAAGGGTTTGTATGGGTTCTATGAATCATTAAGCCGACAGCAATTTTGTATCATTATAGAATCTAGTTATTTTGTACTAATACTACTCAAATGGGAGCAGAGAAGAAAACATCACTAAGATCAGTAATAAACTTGAGAAACGAGTCTTGACAAATCCAACATTTTTACCCCCTTAAACCCAAACCCAAAAACTACTGCAATAAGCCCCCACCCCACAAAACAAAGGCACTGCTCCGATTCATATATCACACAAATATTGGAGCAAAGCACATAAAGGAAAACACATGGTACAATGAAAGTTAAGTTGTCACAGCTTGAGATGGCAATTTGGGATGGTTATGCTCTGCTTCATAAGTAACAATAAGCATTGCAGGATCTTCCAAGCATCTCTCAACGTGCTTCCTCGCTGGACATCCTCTCATGCTACTGCATTTGTAATATCCCCTGCACAAACCACAAAATATAATTTCAACATAAACTCAAAAAGACTCAATACTTTATAGATAAACAATGCCTCTTCTCTCTCAATGAATCTCAACTCAAAAATGTATTTTTAGAAGTGCATCAAACTCAAATATTTTTGTTATCTAATATGAGTTCATCAATCAAGAGAGAGTGATGAAGAAGTGTATACCTGGGATAAGGAGAGCCCTTGATGGGTTTCTGACCATATTTTCGCCACGAATAATCATCAGGAGGGATATCTGAAACCTTGTTACTTATAGCAGGCACTCTGATCGATCTCCTAACCCTATGTTTCCTGTCAATTTAAAACAAGGTTTTTAATGCACTGCACCATCATATCATCATCAAGAGAAGTTCTGAAATGAAATACAAAAAAAAAAACATGCAAGTGACCTCTTCTTAGAGCAGTGGCATCGGCTAGAGCTGCCGCATTTCATGCTTCCATGCTCGCCTCCTTTCATGAGGCATCTTCTCTTAGAGTGTGATAAACTCTGATCCCCTACCAAATGGAACGAGTTCCTTCCTTCTACATTAGCAACGCTACCATCTATGCTAAGGGATGAAACAAAGGACCTAGTGGATGACATGGTTTGAGTACAACTCGAGTTATCAAAACTCAAAGTTATCCCGCCATTGCACTTCCTTAGCATCATCTGATGATGGTGAACCTGCAACCGTTCATGTAACTGTTGTTGCTGACGATGTTCAAGAAACATATTCAGATCATTTGCCTGGTTAAGCTGAAGGAGAGGCGCTTTTGCTTTTGCATTTGAGTTCAAACTGAAAGACTTGGTCCCTAAAGTGAGGGAATCAGTGCTCAACTCATGGAAACCAGACCGGAGCATCACCGGTGCTTTCTGAGACGGTGGAGGTTCTGTTATTTGGTGAACAGGATCAAGAAAGATGGTTTGAGACAAATGAGTCTGAGGTTTCTTGGCTCTTCTAAACCTAGCATGACCCACACCAGTACTTACCAGACTCGACACTCTCTTAAACCTAGACACAGCTTCTCTAGTTTCAGACACTAAACTCACATGATCTTGTTGACATAAGAGGTTAAGAACTTTATGACAAGACTCTACAGCTGCTCTGTTGGCTCCTTCTATCTCCTCCATGTCTTTAGTGAAGAGTTAAAACAATTCCCTAAGTAAACCTCCAAAGACTCTAAAGAATAAAATCACTAATTAGAAACCAAAATGGGAAAGACCCAGATAGTAAAGTTTCCATTTTTACACAAACCCATCTCCACAGGAGAACAAAAAAAAAGAAAGAAGTTTGCCTTTCTTAAGCTTGAAGAAGAAAAGATACAAAGCTTTAATGAAACTGAAAACGAGAGAATGATGAGGAGGAAGTGGAAGCAAAACGGAGGAGGTTCCTTGCAAGCTTAAAAGAGTTTAATGAGTTGTCAAACTCAAGATTCCTCCACCATCTTTCTTTAAAGAGGTTCGAGAAAACGAAATGTGTGAAAGAGAAGACTTTCTTGACACTTTCTCTCTCTCTGTAGCTTGTGCAATCACTCAACCACATCCCTCTGTTATTTTTATATTGTGATTTTCCCCCAAAAACCCACTGTGAGAGAAATCATTTTTTTTTAAAAGACAAACTTTACTCTGGAAAAAGCAACGAAAGAGATAAAAAAGGACGAAACCGGCGTCTGATTTCAGAATGTGGGCCCCATTCCATGCCCTTTATGTACGTGAGATTCTGATTTAAATAGTAAGTAAATCAACGAGAAGAAAGCAATTGAGCCTCTCTATAATCAAATATCAAAGACTTATTATATCAAATTTAGCTTAAGGATGCATTTTGCATGCATAAAATCGTTATATACAAAGTTTTAAATATAAAGCTAAAAGATCGTTTAACTCCAACGTTTTGAGTTTACTTTTTGTAAGTAAAACCAAGAAAAAGGTGGAAACAAAAGCTTATTTTCTTCTGAGGTGTTTTCTAACGGTTACTTTTATTTTACCACATGTCCTTCTCTTTGACGGATTCTCAGTAGAAATCAAAATGACGAGTTTAGCAAAAAGTTAAAACTAGATAGATGGATGACAAAATATCTACTAATTTAACATTTCAACGGTTACATGGCTACTACTTTGCTATTTGCTACGTGAATGAATGTAACTGTTATTCAGTATTGGAACATTTCCCCCTGAATATATGTAAAAGGTTTTCCTTAAGAGATAGGTAATTCGTCGTCGAGGCTGCAGTGACAAAGTGAAATGGTAACGCTTGTACGTCTAGTTGTCAGACATGCTTTTGTTGCGAAGTTCATACGGCTTAAACGTGCTTATTATATCCCTGCGAGGTGGGGTCTTGGATTTGAGCTTTCATTGACATGGGTCTGACTTCTGAGTATCGATGGAGAATGCGAAGCCACATCCAACACTCACCAAAACTAAATACATAACAAAAATTCAAATCTAGTTTTGAAGTTTCAGTTCTTGTGTTACATAAATAATAAAACTGAATTTGCACACACTTTTTAATATTTTTTTTGGGGTTGACTAATTAATTAAATTTGCAAGTCACATAACGATTCCGTGTACATCTCTTTTAACCCAAACAAAGGATCCAAATTTCATAGAAATGACAACATTATCCTATAATAATACATTCAAATGTCCAAAAAGACATACAATCTCCTTTTTCTAAAAAGCAAACCTTGAATATCCCCTCCTTAGACAACAAAGTATCTCGTCTCACCGAGCATTCATTTTCAGACTACAAGAAAAAATATATAAATATCATTAAAAAACTACACATTACATTCCACTGCTCCTGGTCCTGCACTTCACTTCACTCTCGGTGGTCTAGGAAAGATTACTTTTTTTGTTACTTCTGCAGATGAATGTTGGTTGAACAATTATTTTAGTTGTTGCTGCATTCAGGGACCTTCCGAGCATAAGCTAGCACCATTACAAATTCCTTTGCAGAGGAACCTATAGTTGCAGCCACTCTTTCGTGCTTAGAAGTTGTTTCCAGCCATAGCTCCACTAAACTGTGAAGCTCCAACGTTGGGATCACTGCTTCTCCCATACATCTTATCTCTACCTGTCATACCACAAAAACGTGTGGACCAAAGGGTGAGTTGGTTTTATTTCAAACGTTCAAGGATCTTAGTTAACCAAAATTGTACGGAACGGGTGAGACCCTCTATCACGCTATACTTGTGGCTTGCGAGTCATATAAATTTCAAGGTAATACACTAACAATTATGAACCTTATATTCAAGCACATGAATTGACACGATCTATAGAACTACGGTCATCTTAGACAAAGCGGATAGAAGCTAGAAAGAGTAAAGCTGTAACTGCACAAAGAAGCTTGCTTACCTCAGTTTCACTCTTGAGATCAAGCTTCCTCATGAGGTACTTTTGGATAAATGAAACTGGAATATTTCCATCCCTGTCATATAATGAGACAGCAGATCAACTCTTGCACAGTTTCTTCCAAATAGAAAATTAGACAGTCCCAATCAAGAACTAGTTGTGAGGTATAGCCCAAGAAAATATTGAGATATGTATACTATAATACCACAGATGAATATTTACCTTATTCTCAAGTAGTTTGCCGGAATCTGAGGCAAGGATGTTTCTCCTTCCCTGAAACCAGTAAGTCTTGTCAAGATAGCAAGACACATAAATGAAAAGACAAAGAAAATCTTGAACATCACTAAGAAAATACTCAGATACAGAGCAAGATCTCACTGATTATTTGAAGCTACAAGTGAGAACCAAACCGGACCCTTTCTCCTCTCCTGTTTCAGGCTTTCTGTATCATGTAGTGGTGGAATTCTTGAATCTCCAAAAGTGGATGACCTTTTACGGCGAGTCCTACGCGTTCTTTTAACCGTAGCAGTTTCTGATGTTGTAGGATCACCATTATTGCTGATCTCTTCCTCGAGTTTACATTTCCGTTTATAATCCTTTGCTTTCGTTTTGTTCCCCTGAACATCAGAGTGAGATGCATTTCCATGCTCAGACTTTGAAGGTTTTGTTCCGTTTGCCACATCCACAAGAAAATTTAAAGGTTTCCAAAGGTTTAATTTGGAATCCCAAGGTTCAGCAACATCCTTGTTTCTTCGATTAGAGTGGGACTGGCTAGGCTCTGCATATGAAGACTGCAAGAAAAAACATAATGCATTAGTAACTCTCTGCAGATCATAATCGGTTATGAGTCTGTATTTGGTAAACTCTTTGCAGATCATAAACATAATAACTATCCTTTTTTGTAGTAACATGATGTTGACTAATCCTGGAAAAGATTACTCTGAAGAAGCTAAAACTGCACAAGATAAAGAGACACAAAGCTAAAGAGAGTAATCACCTTCTTTACCTGCCTTTTACTCTGAGTAATGTTTTTAAGCGTTTCAGGCGAGCTTCCACTCTCTGTATGATCATCTCCAAATTCTTCTTCCTTCTTCACAGATCTCTTAGTGAATGAACCACTACCCCGCACATCTTTCCTCATGAGAGATTTTGTTCTCTTTCCTGTTGTACCAGTTTGTGCTGAAACTCTAGGTGTGCTTACCACCAAAGACGAGATGGACCTCTCTTTCCTCCTTGCAGGTAAGGTGATTGAGGACACAACTTCAGGCGCCCTCTCTCTTTTTCGTTTTGGAGTAAATATTTTAGCCGTCAAGTCTTGCAAAATGTGGTCGGGCCTGAAATAATGTGAATAAGATAGGTTCCTCAGCGAATGCATGAGTTCACCAATCACCACCAACAAAAGCTTGCACTGTAATATAACTAGTAGTCTTCTAAGGGAGAGATAATACTAGCGAGAATTGATTCTGGCTCTCACTAAAATTGGTATATGTCAGCAAAAGCTAATGGATATATTTAGGCTGTATGTGCTTCTGAATCAAATCAATTCTTTGATTAGTTCCACATTATGCCACACAGCTTATTGGAAAACCTTCTATATATGACACATTCCAGCATAATCGTGTATGACTTTTTTAGCATTATGTTAAAGTTATTAATTTCATCAACAGTAAAGCCAAAAAGATTTCTAACGAAGGAATCACTAGCTAAACGAAGGAATCACTAGCTAAACCAAGCCTCATGGGTAAATTGTGTAATAGCAATGGAGGAGAAGAAGAAGAACGTACCTTAGTTTCTCCAGTGGGGCACCCCCGAGGTCAATATCACATACTGGACAGCACTCTATCTCATCCTCTGTGATTTTCTCATAGATGCATTTCCTACAAACTGCATAAAAGCGATTGAATAACTTATCTCGTTTCGGCAGATAGTAACTATCAAGTAAGAACAAAAAGTTCAAATGCGACTATAGTACTTCACAGATTAAACAAACAAATGCTCGGATCCAAAGTTCAACTAAAAAAGGAATGGGATAATGTTTCGAGGTTTATGCAAGATGGCCAGACAAGGTTGAAGCTTATTAGAAGCAAGTATAGATTTTTCTGACTCCTAAATAGCAATGCTGATAATTGGTATGGATTCTACTGCATCATGTAATAGCAGTTGTCATGGCAGGAGCTTGTAGAGTAGTGGTTGATAGACTTTATTCAGTTTGCTAAATTTAAATCATGCTCTTAGATAGTAAACAACCTAAGGAAACGAGATGGCATAATACCAAAACACAATTAACAGTAACACAGCTTGTTTGTGTCTCCAACCCCCAGAAACCAAAACGAGAATAAAATTAGAATACTAAATTGTGGTAGTGCCATAAACAGATACTAAAATTAGAAAACCAATCAATATGCGCAGTCTGTCATTCTCTTTCCAGTTGTGAACACTATACAATTGAGAAACTTATAGATGATTAAAGAGAAATAGCACAGTTTTGGCAAATGGAATCGTAACTGCTAACATTTACTTCTTCTTTTTTTTTTCTTTTTTTGTAACAGATGGAAGTGAGTATTACATTTGTAGTTTCGTTAATCTCGACAGTTACAGAATGACAGACTGCGCATATTGATTGGTTTTGCAATCGCAATAAACAGAGTAAACGGAGAAGCTCTAGTTGTGTATAAGTTTGGAATTGTACATTGGTGTTGTCGAAATAAAAACTTGAATAATATAACACAGAATGCAGTAAGTAAATAGTTGAGAATCTCATGGAGAAAGATGACTAGATATATTAAATGAAACTAGATAGATACCTAAACTGTCTTAAATAGTAGTATCTTGAAGAAGTAAAGAGAGGCTGTAACAAAGACTACTAGTAAATAAAACACACAATACTATCATCTTCGTTCGTTGACCACGAAACACACACAAACCAAAATTTCAAAACTACAGATTTTCTGGTCAACACACACACACAAGAGAATCAATCAATCAATCAATCAATCAAAGACCGAACACACGAGGAAGCCACTGAAGAAAAGCGAATTCAAACGTAAATCGAGAAGAAGGGAAGGAAGAAGAGCTAACAGGTGTGAAGGCACTCGGAGATAGTGGTGGCGTCACGGAGGAGGTTGTCGCAGAGAGGACAACTCATGCATGCTACCACCGTCTCCCTCTTCACCTTAGCTACCATCATCTCTCCTTCCATTGTTGAATCGAGACGAAGACTATTCTTGGTTAATTAATCGCACCGCACGTACTAATATCCCCCAAAACTGCATGTAGACGAAAAGCAACGACGAACCCGAGAAAGAAGCCCGCCGGATTTACGTTGACGTTAGCGATAGAGACGTTTCGAATTCAAATTCGATGGGATCGATCTCTACACTGAATTTGAGATGGAGACGATCTGAAATCGAGGAGGAAGAAGAAGCAAGGTTAATGCTTAAAAGGGAGGCTAGGCTCTCTCCTTGTGAGGAGAATAGAAACTATCCCGTCGTCTACAGTAAATTCACGTTTCCTTCCTTTTTTTTCTAATTTCTTTCTTTCCATTTTTCTTTGTTAATGGGCTTTTTCCGACAAGGGTTTGCAAGGCCCAGCAACGTTTTTTACTCTTCTTTTTGTTCTGTGCGGTTTCAGTTTTCACCAACGTGAAATTCAGGAAATAATAAAATAGAACGATTTGATCAAAAAAAAAAAAAAAATAGAACGTTAATATTGTGGTAAATCAATTTGAACATTTGTAGACCATTGATTGGAGTTATTGATATACTTGCATTTCCTTTTGACTTCGCTTTTCTTTGTAGTTCTCGAACCGAAATTATCGTCTTGATACGTATCAATACTTTCAGAAAAAAAAAACAGCTCACATCTGTTGTTTGTGTCAACAGCTTGGAAGCTCATTTTCTGCACACCAACCTTTAAAATAAAAAAAAACACCATTGTTGTTAACTATGTGTCTCCATCTACCCAGATCGGATCTTAGATTACGGGACATATTAATATTTCTTAAGAACATTAAGGGAAAACAATCATGATTTTGAGAGTTTATACCTATATAAATAATCTCCAAAAGTTTTGGAGATCAAGACTAATGTTTTTTAACGAGTGATCAAATCCAATGCTGAATATCTAGGTCATATAGGCATATAGCAAAAGCAAAGGATGCATACACAAGCTATTACCCGCAAGTGTGACAATACCATCAGCTGTACTTATGCTTCTTATAAGTGTACCATACCACTAAATCAAATTTAGTGGAACTTGTGGTAGAGTTTTACTGATCTGAAACATTGAGTTACTGACTATTACTATTTTGTATCCACGAAATATTTAATGAGAACACTTGAAAATATCACTTGTACTCTGCATCATGTATTGATTCATTGGTGGATGATATTGGCCTTATTATTAGAGAGTTTGAGCTAGGAGAAAGAGTTTGTTATTCATCAATGTAAAATGCTCAAGTG
>OVBX01002224.1:0-21196 GCA_900406325.1 Erucastrum elatum | reverse complement strand
TTAATTTTCTGACGTGGCATAGCTCAGAGGGCTTGATATCCGGCTTTTAATAGTGTAAGATTTTGGGTCCGGTCCGGTTTTTTTGTGTTGGTTAATTGGTTTGAATTATAAAGAATCATCTAACCTAGCTAAAATCCAGATCGGTTTATGTTTTGGTTTAGTTCTAATAGGAATTGTTCAATTTATTTGGCTTGAATATCTTATATCAATCAATAAATGTGTAGTTATTGAACTCAATAAAACGACTTGTTATTTTACAAGTTGGAACTTGAGGAGGTTAATATCTGCTTTGTGTTGGTTAAATAGTTACTTAAAGTCCTGCCATTGTTATGATGTTTTCACCAACCATCTTAGAGCTTTTCTACTCAATTGGTGTTCGTCTCTTTGTTTCTGGTGTTTATAAAACATACACATATTTATGACAAATCTTACCACGACATAACTAATATATTCGAGTAAGATCACCGAAAAAATGTATTTGTTTACAGAAAAACTCTATAGAAAAATAAAATCCAGCTAATATGTTTATTAACTAAACAGAAACAACCCAAATTAATAATCAACTAATCATCCTTTTCTTTTTCCATCAGAAATACTTTGCTTTGGCGGAATTTGGACCAGACTTGGAACATAACTGATGAGAATTGGAGTTTGCCTTCTCCTGTAGTCTACGTATATCACCTCTGACTCTCTATAGACTATTTTATGTATATCTTCTCCAGCAACGTAAATTATGGTCCTCTCTTCATCATCATCGTCTTGATGACAACACATGACCCTTTTATTCTCCTCGTCCACCAAGAAACTAATTACCCTCGTCATGCCTTCTCTAACTCTACTAAAATCCACTACTAAGAACACGCTCCACGACAAGTCTTTGGTCTCATCGGCCTCAGTGTTGGTCACCCATATTTTCATCTCTAATGGACTATTACTATCAAAGCTCTGAAATAACAACGCAAGTTTCTCTTCTCTGACAACTGATAGAACTACACCCTCTTGATTATTATCATCACTATGAAAAGGAAGAGACAGACGTCCAAATCTCTCTGTAGTGAAATCAAATCTGAGAATAAAATCAACCAGATCTTCGTAGTCTTCATCTGAACGTAACCAGTAAGTATTTCCCTTTAAAGACACGCCAAACGATGATAATCTGCAACAGTTAACAGCATCGGCATGTAAAACTCTCCATGAATCAGACTTAAACTCGTACATTCCAAACGTATCAATTCTCGCATCCTGGCTGTCATAATAATAGCTAAACCTCAAGATTTTTAGGCTATCTCCTGATTTGTTCTTGTTTCCGTACCCTAGAAAATACCTATAGTGCATGTAGTAACCGTTAGATTGGATCCACCTGGTTTGACCAGTGCAAGGGTTCCAAACCACGAGATTTTTGTCTCTGGTCTTGCATAACAATAAACCTTCACAGTGGAAGATTTTAGATATCCTGACATCTTCTGAATCCTTCTTTAGACTCTGAAGTTTTCCTGTAATCGTAATAAATTGATCATATTTAGTATGGAGTCCATGGATATCGCAACTGAATGAATAAGCCGATTCATCCATCTTTAGAACCATCTGTGTTGCTGCTTTGCCCAAGTGATTGTTGATAAATCTCTGATCTTTGAATAAAGTGTTCCATCGCTTGCAAGTTAAGCGCAGACGTTTTGCAGATGTGGGAGAAACCCTAGAAAGTATTTCTGATTCCAAGTCCCATGGAAGTTTGGGGGTCACCATTATTGTTTGTTTTTATGTTTGTGACGTGAACTCCCAAAGAAGAAAGAGAGAAGAGAGGATAGAGAAGAGAACTAGAAAATAACGTCTGTCTTAAACCTTAACTTATATATGGTTGGGGAATAACAAAGATAAGTTAGGGTTTAAGGTTATCCATATTATTTTATTATTAATATTTTAATTGAACACACCACCATTACGTTTGTGTCTCAGCCTGATGTCTCAGTCTTGCAGTGTCTTTGTCTTAAGCCACCACTTGATGTCATCTTGTTTATCAGAGAATGTCCAAGTCAGCTACAAGCTATCGTCACCTGCGTTCATGATGTCCGTGTATCTTCAGTTCATTGATCACTTATAAACTGTAATCCATCTTGTTCCAGCAGGTTCTCAAACTCAGGCAGCAATGCTTCTTCATTCTCCCCCTTGATGATTGAGTTTTAGAATACTTGAACACTCTTGAGATCTAGTTACTTCATTCTCCCCCTTTTTATTTGAGTATGTGAACTCAAGCTTATCCAACATCAATCACATAACAGCAGCTCCCCCTGCATCAATGCATCTTTTTCTCTTTCTCCCCCTGCTTGAGTACACATTCATATAAAAACCACAAACTTCATTTGAGGATAGCCATGCATCTATTTTAGCTCAGGACACCAAGGCAACTTGCGACCAATCCAACTTCTTTAACACTAAGTGGGTAGTTGTCAGTCACTCAGAATCAGCTGTCCTAACATCAAATTGACACCGCTGTCGCCAATAGAACAGGATCTAAGCCTGACGTACGCACAGAACAATATCTCTCTGATGTAGTAGCAGTTCTGAGCAAACCATCTCTGTCACGGACTTAATACTATAAAAAACCGTCTCCAACCTCCTGCTTACAAGGACTGCTCCGGACATCAGCTTCGATTTTCTCTTTCTTTGGTATGATCTTCTTGCAGCCATAACCTTGGCTCATACTCACTTAAGCATCTCTTCTTTTGCACCAGCTCTGTAAGAACTTCAGTCATACTCATACTCTGTTCAAGAATCTGTAGTTACCAACATGACCTTATAACTGAAGTCTTCAAGACATGACATCTTCAAATTTTATGCACTGCTGTTTCTGACTCTGTCCGTAATGTAACCTTCTTTAACACAGCTATCTTCACGTTCCCGTGAAAATATTCTTTATCATGTAAAAGACTGCAGTAACTGTAAAGGATCTACTGTCTAAACCAACCCTGCAACTATTCAACTTCTCCCAAAACTCCTCGTGATGAGTTAACCTTTCATGACTTCTTCAAGCAACTTTCGTCAACGTCTGGTAACCGTCAGCTTCCTTTTCCTAAAGCGTTATCATCCAAGCAACATGTCATGTCGTCAAACAAAGGTTTCTCTTCTTCACTTCAGCATCTGATTCTGTTTGATCGAGTCTCAAATCTGCTTTCATGCAACCTCACCTGACTAATGATGTTCTTTAGAACTTTAGGAAAACTCTGCAAACACTTGATTCAACTTCTTTCTTCTCGAAACTCTTGGAACCCCGTCAAGGAATCAGCACATAGAATTCTATTTCACACTTTCAGAAACTGAATCAGTTAACTTGCAAGACACCAAACCAAGTGTAGGCTCAACCACTTCTGTTATAATGATCATCAAAAGCAAAATCAAGTATCTGCTACAACAGTACTCAATCACTTTGACTTCCCTTTTTGAAAAAAAAATCTCGTAGCGACTGGCATATAAGACAAAAATCAGCTTCCCTTTGCTTTCTCGAGTTAGATATCTTTGACGTTTTTGCTACCAAAATGTGATTCTGTCCAGTTACCCATATTTTCTCAACATCTTCTATGATTTAGCATCAGACCCAGCTTGATAATATTCTCTCAAATTTTAAGAACTTAAACAGAGAAAGAGAACAAATCTTATGCATTACCATTTTCTGCCAGTGTCCACTGATAATTATTTTCAAGACGCACTGGAAGGTGTACTGCTCCAAACCACACGACATCAACTTTTAGTCTTTGCAATATTTTCGAGAAAGTATCCTATTAGCAAGGCTCGACGCATGTCATCACTCTGCACCATTGACAAAACTTTGTATGTCCGTAGGAGAACATCTGTCTATATCAAACCCGCAAATAATCAACTTCTGGGAGAAACCATCGCTCGTATGATCTCAATCAAACTTCGAAAAGACAATGAAAATAGTGTGAAGAAACTCAGAGGAAGTTGTTCCATCATCAGAAAGGCACCTTGAACAACTCTTCTCTCAACACTAGAAAGAAAATCCCGTGTTCCATCTTATTACTGCAACAAAAAAACTTCTTCAACAACTCAACTCAGTCTGAAAATTTGAAGTTTTAGATCAAGAGCAGCCATCTTGGTTCGAGATTCATGCCCACGAAGATATTCCTCTGGCATTCTCCAATCGTTGAATCGTATGCCAGTAGCATCATGAAGTTGCAAACCAAATTTTGTCTCAATCGGATTACATTTGGATCCCCAAACGTTGCCATGAATAAGTCATCTCAAGACTAATTTCTGCATTTCTTGACCANAAAAAAAAAAAAAAAAAAAAAAAAAAGACTAATTTCTGCATTTTTCTTTATAAATTCTGAAGACCAAAGCAAGGTGAACGTCTCTCACTTGTAAACCACAATTCTCATAGACTCCTCCAAAATCTCTTATATGATATTATTTTTTCTTGAGAAACTGAGCCAAGAAACGCCATCTACAGCGTATCACATCTGAATATCTGATGTTTACTCCAGCCACAAGTGCAACAAGCCAAACCCTCTGCACTTATCAGGAAAAGCTTTATTTCTCCCGGCTTCCTCTAAAGCTCCTGATTTCACATCCTAACATTGAGCTCAAGACTGAGCACACATCGTTTTCTTCTTTGCTATTCATGGGATTACACACTTTGGAACACATTTCATATCTATGTCTGATTAATTGTAAGATTTTTAGGTATTAGAGATCAATTTGGCTCGGAATAGTTTCTTTAGCCCGTTATTGAGGATTTTCTGGGTCCTGTCTGTGTACTACATAAGCTACTAAAGTAGCTATTGGGATGTTAAGAAATTATCTTTTAATGATTTGAATTCTAGTTGCAGAAGTGAATTTGAGAAGGCGCAGGCAATGTACCTTTCTGTATCAAATGTACCATTCGTTTTTTTTGTTTTTTTTTTGGAATTTAACATGATGAATGTGTTATTGCTGATTTTGATATTTCGTCTCATTACCAAAAGAAAAGCAAACATGTATACATTAGGACTAAGGTGCTGTTTTTGATAAAATAATATAAAAAAAAATCTGAAAATTACAGGTTTGGTATTGTATGAGAGCACACTCTAGTAATGTTTGTCAACAAGTCATAAGATTGAAGTGAAGAAGAGGATGTTGTGAGAGAGGACTTTTCCGAAGAAGTAAATGATCAGTTGATCACCAGGTGCATGACCAAGTTGCAGAAGAAGAGAAGAACAGCGAAAGCTAGCTTGTGAAGTTAGTTTCAGACTATATAATGAGCATAAGAAACAAAATGTTTAGTATCCAAAAAATTCACAAAGTTACAAGCCCATCACAAATCAAATGATGCCTTTTGGGCCAAAATATGATATGATAACTAAAGGATTCCCACATCGGTATTTATCAAAATTGTGATAAAATATATAAATGGCTTTCAATTTTCATTATTTTGGGTTTTCTGAAATTAGTTTCTTCTTTTCTCTAATATCAATTGTTCGTGTGTCTCAGTTTCACTGTTTCTAAATTTCTGTTAGCATGTGCTGATGATTTTTATTGATTAAGTATGCGTTGATTTGTATATGATTATGATAAAAGCTTGTTCGTATTAGCATTTGACCAAAGCAATGATATGATAAATTGGTGACTGTGAACGATGATCAATACGTTTTTGTGTGTTATAGCATGGTTTGAGATGTAAAAGATTTTTTTTTGCTAAGAGATGAAAAAGATACGAACGTAAGCTTGTTCGTATGTATGTTTGTGCATTTTGTATGACAGAACTTAAGCTTGTTTTCTTTGTTAGCATAATCTGTATATTCTTATTGCAAATTATGGACAAATTAATTTTTTTCCACGTCGTTGAACCTCCTCCTCCTGCTTCTTCTTCTTCCCAACATCATCATCATCTTCCCGACATCAATGATCGTACCGAGCTGCTCCTCTCTCAAATCCTCCAACCAAACAAGGAAGTGAGGAACACGTCCAAGAAGCTCTCATCCACGCCAAGCCCACCACGCTCACCCATCTCATCTCCACTTACTTCCAACACAGCAAGACCGCCACACGCCTCTGCTTGAATCTTTACCAGAGCGTCCACACCGCTCGCCACCTCTACACCCCTCTCTTCGACCTCTTCCGTATCCTCCCCGGTGATTCCCACGCCGCCATCGACGAGTCCCTCTGTAACTTGGCGTTCGACGTCTTCCTCAAGCTTGACACTTTCGAAAACCCTTTCTCCTCTCCTGACGAATCTCACGGCTTCCGAGAGACTCAGTTATGCTTCTCCCAGCTCAAGCACAAGCTTGACAACCGTCTCCGTAAGTCTACGTCACGCGTCCGCCTCATCCACCATGCCACAGCAGGTTTTCCCTCGTTATATCTTGTATTCGTTAGTTTCTCCCACATCCTGGGCAGCACCAAATTTTCTTCTTCAATTTATGTTGCTCAAAAAAAAATATTGATGGTAGTAGTTCTCTGGGCTGACCCCTGGGGTTATCCTACTTCACTCTCATCAATTGACCTTTTGTCCACGCAAGGCACCGCCGACTTACAGTTTTTCTTCAATTTTGATAGGGACCTTTTCATTGTGATATTGATGAAAACGGTGCACGTCAACATGGTTTTGTGCCGTGTGATATTGGTTAATATGGAGTTTTTCACTGTATCACAACAACAACAACAACAACAACAACAAAGAAAAGTATATTTATCATCTAAAGTTAAGGATATTTTCTTTTTTAATTTGTGAGGAAAGAACTGTATCACTCAACAACAACAACAACAAAGAAAAGTATATTTATCGTCTGAAGTTAAGAATCCAACAATTAGAAGTTCAAAGAGATTTCACCATAGAAATTATATATAGTAGAGAACTGTTCAGAGTTTTAATTATGTATACCAAATAACTCAAACAATTCAGCCATTTTCTTAGCTAAAAACAAAATATTGTTAAGAAAGAACGAGTATCCATGGATATCGCTGGTGAGTTTCATCTGATAGAAAAAGATGGTAAATTATTTATGGAATATCACCATTCAAAATACCATCCCCTACCGCAAATTCAAAGTCCATCCTCTTCTGACAAAACAATCATCAACAACCACATTTCTCAATCTCTTTTCTTATGTCCACAAGCACGATACTTTGTTGCAAGTAGAAACTCACCTGGGCTTTACATTTTGTTTCCAATCATTTCCAGCCCGGTGTATCTCTTCTCTACAAGAGATCATGTTGCCAATCATTCAGTACTCCCTTTGTTTTGGTGCAACAATAAAGATTTTGAAGGAGATGATGGGTGTGGCCAATGCGGAGTTTCAAATTTCGGCACAGATTATTATCTATGTGTCTACTGCGATAAAAAGTTTCACAGAGAATGCGTCCAGTCTCCACTTAAAATAAATTCTCCTTATCACCCTGAGCATTCTCTCCATCTTTACCATCATTTTAATATTTCTGACACTGAATGTTTATGTTGTGAAAACATAACAGATTTTCTAATATATTATTGTGGCATATGTCAAGTTTTCATGCATCCGGTTTGTGCGATGAAACCAATACCCTTTGTTATAGACCTACCAAAAAGGCATGACCATCCTCTCACATTTTTCCCTAGACAATCTTCGTTAATTTGCAAGGTTTGTGGCTTGTTGAGAAAATTCTGTTCCACCTACATATGTGTCAAATGTAACTTTGTAGCTCATAAAGATTGTATGTATTTTCCACGCATCATCAAAATATCACGTCACTGCCATCGTATCTCCTACAGTTCTGCTCTCCGGTCTGGAGAATGGTTTTGTGGAGTCTGTCGCCAAAGTATTGAGACCAATTATGGTGCATATACTTGTGATAAGTGTTGTGACTATTACGTTGTTCACTCACTATGTGCTCTTGGGAAGGATGTGTGTGATGGAGAAGATCTTGAAGGTGTACCAGAAGAAGATGATATAACATTAGGTGTTGAATCATTTGATGTGATTTCTGAAGGAGTGATACTTCATTTTCTTCATGACCATCATCTCTACCTCCAGGTCAGCATACTTTATGATGAGAATAAGTTTTGTCAAGCTTGTGTTTTACCTATCTTTGAAGGTAATATTTATTCTTGTTCTGAGTGTGACTTCATCCTCCATGAAGAATGCGCCAATTCTGGCCGTAAGCTACAACATGCGTTACATCCTCATCCACTTACATTGAATATTGTGAGTCCATATGGAAATGGTTACTACGATTGTGATGCTTGTGGTCGTTCATGCAGTGGATTTATTTATGAGTGTCATTTAAAGGAATGTGACTTCGGTCTGGATATACGGTGTGCTTCGATATCTGAACCAGTTGATTACCAAGGTCATGATCATCCCTTGTATCTAGCTCTAAACCAGAATGAAGAGCTCAGATGTCACTTATGCGAATTAACATGTATTAAGCAATTAAATTGCATCATATGCAATTTTGTTATATGCATTGAATGCACTACGTTACCATCAAAGGTAAGGTATAAGCATGACATACACTTTCTCAGAGTTTTTTGCGGGAAAGAAGTATTTGAGAGAAGTTGGTGTGAGGTGTGCGAACATGATTTGAGAGATACAAACACAAAGGTGATCTATTGGTGCGACGAATGTTGCATCACTGTTCACATTCAATGCTTATTGGGTGCTTATCCATATCTGAAGCACAGTCAAATTTATGATTCAAATAGATTCACTTTTCAAATTCTTCCCAAAAGCAATATTTCTCGACCATTATACAACGACTGCAAAAATCGTTGTCAAGACAAAATATATATGAGAGACAACATCATAGTCTGTTCTATTTCATGTTATCTTAACAATCTTTAACTTTCACTAAAGATGTACAAAAAATCAGTGAGTTTGTATTATATCTTTATATGTAATTTTTTTTTATCTCTCATAATTCATGTTTGACTTCATTATTTGTAAAGTTTTGAATCGAAAGTAACTCTCTATTTTATATTATATATGTACTTTGTTGGTTCTTACAATGGACAAAGGTTGCAACTTATAATGGACCTGTGAAAGTCAAGGACATGCAAGTGCAGTCATCATCTTGTGAGATCCATCAAGTGAATAAACAAAACACAATCGAAAAGATATTCTTTGCTTCCTTCTTCCACATGAACAACCCACATGAATCAAGAAAACTTTAAAACTAACCAACAAATTAAGAACCCCCCTAATTCAAATAGCTAAATCTGACTCAACACCTTGATAGATGCACATCTTAAGATTAAAAACTTGCAAGCTAGTGAAAATCTGGAAAAAAAATTGTCCATCTGGTAATCATATCTTGAGAGGTGAACATTCACAATGAAGCCATTTCTTCATTTGGATGATCATATCGTCATCTCGACTTTTCAACTGTAAAAGGACTTGTAAATAGTAATTTATTTATCAAAACACTTGATATGGTTGGTTATACAATTGGATGGAAATACATACATCTAAATCATCAAAGTGTACTTCACGAGCAAATTCGCTCATGAATCATTTTTGTAAAGAAACACCTTTTTCTACATTCAGAAAATAACAAAGTTAATGTTTCTAAGAATCACTCTGGGAAGTCTTTGGTTAGATATTACTCTTACTTTAAGAAGACTGGAGTGCCAAAGCGTGTAATGTTCTATGAGAACGGCGATGGTCTGACTTGTCTGACCACATTATTTGTGCTATCCGGAATGATGTTGAAGCAAAGAGAGCTGCAGCTGAGGTAAACTGGTCCGGTCGCTGTTTTGTTCTCGATTTCTTACACATGCATCGATTAGACTTGGAAATGGGTGCAAGAACCCACCTTGTATGGATTGACGTTGCTGGAAAATGCTTTTTCGCCAAAGTTTATGAAAGGGATTGTGAGAAAGATCAACATGATCAATGTGAGATCAAGATGCACCTTGAAATTGTCTGTGTATGGTGTTGGGGGTTGACTTAACCGCTGAAATTACTTCAGGTTTAACTTTCCTCCATGGTTTTAGTTAGTTCATATGTTTTTATGTTTTTCTATAAGCACATGTGGAAGATAATGATTTACAGTGCCAACACATTATATTGATGAAAAAGGTATATGTCATATGGTATTGTGCCGTGTGATAATGGGGAACATGGAGCCTCTTGGTGGTGATAGAGGACAATTCTGCATTGGCAGAGAAGAGTATGATAATTGAGTTGATTTGTAGTTAGCTTCAAGCTGTCTATCATCCCCAATGCAGCCATGCTGAAGGTTATTTCTCTCCTTCACATTTAAAAAAATGTCATTTTCATCAAAATAAATCTACTGATGACGCATTGAATGGGATAACCACATATAGATCTTGCTGAAGATCAGCTATTGTCCCAGGGGTTCAGTGAGATGGATGTTCATGAGAGTTCAGGGCTCACCTTGGAAGGAGCCAAAGGTTCTGTTTCTAATGTGAGTTTTTATTTTGTACCTAAGAAACATTCTTGTTATCAAGTGGGTCAATGTGTATCTTTTGATTGGGAAGTGATGCGGCTTGTTTTGGTTGAAGCAGGGGACAGGAAGGGTAACAAATGGAAACAACAGTGTCGGCTCTGTTTTGATGCCTTTCCCTTTGCTCTTCAATGCAATCTCAAGCAAAGTTGCTCAGGAAGGAATGAACTTGATCACAGCTAATCTTTGCAGGAGAAGAAGATTTCTAGAGAAGAATTCTCGAAGAAGCTATGTGTGATTGTTGGAGATGATGATCTGCTGAGAACCACCATAAGAGCTCTTCAACGCTTGCAACACTCTGTCATGAAAATGAATCCGGTCACAGGTGGCTTTTAAAGATGAAGATGACAAAAGAGCTTCTTCTCTTTTGTTTTGTTATGGTTACAAGCATTGGAATATGTGTCGAATCCTTTGTTCTGTCCTGAAACTTTATAGTTAGAGATTAGGAACAAACGACCGTCTTAAGAACGTACCAGTATTGCTTTAAGTTAAATTTACTCTTTTGTGAAACTAATCTTCATTGTGCCTGATGTTTTTTCCTCAACTTGAATCAAAGAGTCTTTAACAGCTTTTGCTTTTGTGAAGCCCCTTGTCTGAGATGATCAGTTGCTTCAGTGCCCTTAATGTCTCTTGAGCCACGCTCTTGGCATTGAGTAGAGTCACAACCTTGAAGCTTCACCACCACGACTGCATTTGAATACCCAGTCTTCCCCTCTTGCTTGTTTCGCCTCAGCTTCTTCTTTAGCTGATTCTTCATCTACATTCAGAAGTAATCTTCACATGAAACCAACGAATATTTTGATATACATGCTATAGAATAAAATTATGCAACACGCACATGCAACCTCCTAAGTCTTAATCATTAACAAAGAAAAAGAAAATCTATTTCCTTTTGACCTTAAGGATCTACAAATTAAACATATTCAGATTTTCATATTTATTGTGGAAAGATGATTTTTATATATTAAAAAGAAACTTTTTACTTGTAAAACTAATAATTTAAAAAGACATCAACTAAATTGAAATATAATAAAAACTAAACTTACCTAAAACTGAAATCTTGATTTAATGTTCTGGTTGCTAGTTGATTAACATACTCGATTAGTATTTTTTTTTAATATACTCAATTATAGTAGCAAAAAAAAAAGAACAAGAAGAATAATTTCATGGAGGACGAAAACCATATGCAAAGAAACCATTCACAAAATCAATTATTTTCTATTTGTGAGTAAAAGAATACTATCACAACAACAACAAATAAAAGAATAACTTATTTGACATCTCAAGTTAAGGATCCAACAATTAGAAGTTGAAAGAGATTACAATATTCAAAACTTATATATTGTAGAGAAATGTGCACGGTTTTAGTGTTATATACAGAATATATTAGAAAGGTCAACTTTTTCCTCAACCAAAAGAAAAAACAAATAAACAACATATTGAAAGAGAGATTGAGAGTATCCATGGATGTTGATGGTGAATTTCAACGAATATAAAAAGATGGTACACTATTTTTTGAATATCACCATTCAAAATACCATCCTATACCCCAAATTCAAAGCTCACCCTCCTACAAAACAATCATCAAAAACCATACATTTCAGTCTCTTTTCTTATGTCCAGTTACACGATGTCGTGTTGCACTTGAAGACTCACCTGATCGTTCCACATTTTCTCCTATCTTTTCCTCCCCGGAGCATCTCTTCTATACAAGTGATCATGATCTTTACCATTCAGTACTCCCTTTATTTTGGTGCAACAATAAAGACTTTGAAATAAATGGTGGGTGTGACATATGCAGAGGTTTAAATTTTGGCACCGATTATTATCATTGTGACTACTGTAATGGAAAGTATCACAGAGAATGTGTTCAGACTCCACTTAAAATAAAATCTCCTTATCACCTTCAGCATTCTCTCCAACTTTGTTTTTATTGTCCAAGTGCTTGCATCATCGAATGTTTAGTCTGTGGAAGAACAATAAGCCGTCTACTATATTATTGTGGCATTTGTCGAGTTTTCATGCATTCAGTATGTGCCACTAAACCAATACCCTTTGTTATAGACCTACCAAAAAGGCATGACCATCCTCTCACCTTTTTTCCTAGACAAACTTCCTTAACTTGCAACGTTTGCGGCTTGTTGAGAAAACTATATCCACCTATGTATGTGTCACATGCGACTTTGTAGCTCATAAAGATTGTATGTATTTTCCACGCATCATCAAAATATCACGTCACCGCCATCGTATCTCTTACAAATCTTCACTCCGGTCCGGAGAATGGTTATGTGGAGTTTGTCGTCAAAATATTGAAATCGATTATGGTGCTTATAGTTGTGACAAGTGTTGTGATTATGTTGTTCTTTCAATATGTGCTCTAGGGAAGGATGTGTGTGATGGAGAAGATCTTGAAGGTGTACCAGAAGAAGATGATATAACAATAGGTGTTGAATCATTTGATGTGATTTCTGAAGGAGTGATACTTCATTTTCTTCATGACCATCATCTCTACCTCCAGGTCAGCATACTTTATGATGAGAATAAGTTTTGTCAAGCTTGTGTTCTACCTATCTTTGAAGGTAATATTTATTCTTGTATCGAGTGTGGCTTCATCCTCCATGAAACATGCGCAAAATCTGGCCGCAAGTTACAACATGCGTTACATCCTCATCCACTTACGTTGAGGCATTTGGATTCATATGAATATGTTGGCTTCACGTGCGATGCTTGTGATCGTTTTTGTGGTGGGTTTATTTATGGGTGTCATCTAAAGGAATGTGACTTCGATCTAGATATACGGTGTGCTTCGATATCTGAACCGGTTGATTACCAAGGTCATGAACATCCCTTGTACTTAGCCTTAAACCCAAAACAGAAGCCCATATGTCATGTATGCAAAACAAAGTGTGAGAAGCAATTAAATATTATTTGCATTAAATGCACTAGCTTACCATATAAAGTAAAGTATAAGCATGATAAACATTTTCTCAGAGTTATGTGGGAGGAAGAAATATGTGACAAAAGTTGGTGTGAGGTGTGTGAACATGATTTGAGAGATACAAACACAAATGTGATCTATTGGTGCGATGAATGTTGCATCACCGTTCATGTTGAATGTTTATTTGGTGATGAACCATATCTGATGCATGGTCAACTATTAAAAATAAATGGGATCAAGCTCCAAAGTATTTGGAAAAGCAATACTTCTCGACCATCGTGCAATTACTGCAAGAACCGTTGTCAAGACAAAATGTTTTTAAGAGACGATATATTAGTATGTTCGATGCGATGTGCTCTTAGCAATAGTTAACTTTACGTTAAAAGATATACAAAAATCCAAAAAGATGTATTCTATATTTGTAATATATTTCTTTTATCTTGTACTCAATATATGACTACTTTGTTGGTTAAGTTTCGAATATAAATAACTTTTTATGGACTTCGTGGGTTCTAGCATACTATGGAATATCACCATTGTCACTAGAATTTGTAATCTCAACTGGAAATGATTTTCACCGTTGCGTGAGAAGTCTATGATTCAAATAATTGTTGTGATGAAACTAATAGATATGGGAATATCACCCATTAATCATTATCACCAGCAAGGCCGTCTAACAGCACGTGCAAGTGGTGCGGTCGAACAGGGCCCGAATCAAAATATAAAAAATTTGAGATGGAAACAGGACCCGAACAAAATATAATAGATAATATTCACTGTTAAATATATTTTTAATATTTTTTGAACAGGGTCCATATATAATTTGAGACGGCTCTGATCACCAGTATACTTTCAGTCTCCTTCATCTACCTGAACGAACCACATGGAGCATTACCTCTCCAACACTAATCTGAGTCGGCACAATGATAGACTCCATCTTTAGATTAATAACTTGCAAGAAAGTGACAAATCTACAAAATGTTCATCTCATAATCATATCTTGACGTGTGATGTTTCAATCGGGTTTACTTACCCATACCACCAAAACCGAGATCCATATATCTAAAAGCTACCAAGAAAAAATGTAAACTGTATAGATTTTGACCCGATATGAAGTGAGTTTCTTGGCTTGGTTCAGTTCGAATTTTTGGATCAAACAATACTAAGCCTAATGTATACGGACCAAGGAGTCAAGGACCCAATAAGCTTTTCACAAGCCGTACATTTATATTATTTAAATATCCGTATTTGTTGTTAGTGGGGTCATCTAAACATCGTGTGATTACTGAGAGACTTACGTAATCTTCTTCGAGAAGACAAGAAAGAACACAGAGAGATCGTCATCAATCCATCATGGCTACGCTCTTCACCACCACCACAACTACCTCTCGTCCTTTCTCCGTAAACCATATCAAGACCTTCTCTCCTTCCATCTCCCTAAAACCAAATGCTCTCTCCTTCTCATCAACCCCCCACCACCGTCCCAAGCCTCTCCGGTTTTCCAAAATAATCCGATCTTCTTCTCTACCCTCCGAATCAGACTCCGAACCGGAAGGCGGATATTCAATTACAGAAGAATGGGGTGAGGCTCCGGTCGAACCCGTTTCTCAGCCGGATAACGCTGCGATTTCAGACGAATGGGGGGAGAAATCCGAATCCGTACCCGAGGAGACCGTGACCCGGTTCGCGGAATCGGATCCTCCGACTAACGACGACGAGTGGGAGGAAAAAGCAGGTGGTGGTGATGAAGGAGGAGTCGACAAGACTCTGGAGCTGAAGAGGTGTTTGGCTGATACGGTGTACGGAACCGAATTAGGGTTCCGAGCTGGATCTGAAGTCCGCGCTGAGGTTCTGGAGATCGTGAATCAGTTGGAAGCTCTCAATCCTACTCAGGCTCCGGTTGAGAATCCGGAGCTCCTCGATGGCAATTGGGTTTTGCTGTAAGTTATAACTGAATCTATTTGGTCCTTTTGATTGTGTCTGAGAATTGGATTTCAGATATTTTTATGAGATTGAGACATAAGCTAAGTGAGATCATTAATGTTGGTTTTGTATATCTTTGGTGGGGGTTAATGAAACAGGTACACTGCATTCTCTGAGTTGCTTCCTCTTCTAGCTGCTGGTTCCACACCTTTGTTGAAAGTTAAGTCTATAACTCAGTCTATAGACACAAAGAGTCTCTCTATAGACAACTCCACCACTCTCTCCAGCCCTTTTGCTGACTTCTCCTTCAGTGCTACTGCTTCTTTCGAAGTTCGAACCCCTTCAAGAATCGAGGTAAACTTGCAAACATTCACATTTTCCGTATAGTTGTAGTCACATTTTCACCATGTTTCTCGTAATGTTAGGTTTCTTTCAAAGAAGGTACGCTAAAGCCTCCAGAGATCAAGTCAAGTGTGGATCTCCCGGAGAGCGTGGGTGTCTTTGGGCAGGAGGTTAACCTTTCGTTCCTGAAGCAATCTCTGAACCCTTTGCAAGATGTGGCAGCAAACATTTCGCGGGCAATCTCTGGTCAGCCACCTCTCAAGCTTCCGTTTCCGGGAAACCGTGGCAGCTCTTGGTTATTGACCACTTATCTCGACAAGGATCTCAGGATTTCGAGAGGAGACGGTGGGCTTTTCGTGCTTGCTAGAGAAGGAAGCTCTCTGCTTGAGCTCTGAAATGTTTGACAAAGTATATATGGCAGAGTTCTTGTAAAGACAATTCTCACCAGAGACATCATAATAATAATAATGCAGAGTGCAAACTATTGGACCATATTGTTTCCCCTTAAAATTCAGTTTTGTACACATTTGTTTGTCACAAATCTTGTAATCAGGAAGCTCTAGGGGAATTATATGAGACAACGAACATAGTCGAGGGTGATCATAACACAGGTTGAAAACCCCCTTAAACTGAACTTGTATTTGTTTTCCTGATCACTTGCTCCTAGAATCTTCAACATGACATCGAAGAGATTATTAGCTACTCATTAAAAGACTCTACAAATAACAACAGTTAAGAAGTGTTTCTCTTTTATTGCTCTTGGTATTCCTCAGCTACTTGTAACATGAGAACCAGCTGGAACGTTCTGAAAACCTTTGGTGAATTGTGGCCGACTTCATCTCTGCCTCATCCACTGCAAAATGTCCTTCCTGATCACACCATCAAACCCGCAACTAGCATAGCTTGGTTTCACAAGACTGGAATCACTGAAAGGCCTGTACTGAGTGGTGCTTCCAACGGGTCTTGGCGGCTTGATCTTCATCATCATCGAGATAGTCGGTGAAAACTTGGGCCGGAGGTTCCTCAAGGACATGAACAAGTTCCTACCGACTTCATTACTCTGAGCAGTCTTCGCGCTGGCATTCGTTTTGAGACGTGTTGAATCTAATAACCTCTTCGCAGCCTTGCCTGTGCTTGTTGCCTCTATTTGTTTTGGGCGTAGAACCTGCGCTGATGGCTTCATACGGTCGAGCCCTCTAAGAATCCAGTTTCCAAGGCTCCGACCAATCTCCATGTCTCTCTGTTGTATGTTCCTGTGGACCCTAAGTGCCATATCAAATACTTGATGCGTCCTCCTGCATAAACAGAGAGTAAGCAGGATCTATTAATCAACAATGGATATATGTCCTATACACAACTCATTACTCATTTGAATAATATCATTATCTACTCTCTTGGATCTCAGGACCGGTTCTGAACAACAGAATCAAACCAACTCCTAAACCGACTCGTAAACCGAGAATCTCGAAATCCTCAGAAAGAAAAACAAGAAGCAAGGAAAAAGAAACATTACCTATGGAGAAATTGTCGGATCCGTGGATGATTAGGGCTAATAATCCGACGCTGGGTCTTCAATGCGAGCCGGTAAGACCGCCTGAGTCCCAAGAAGTAGGCTGTTCCTAAAGCTAACTCCCATAACACCATTGCTTCCTAAAGACTTTCTTCTCCTTCCTCTACGTTTTTCGAATATACCTTTATAACATTCCTCCGAGAGCCGCCTGAAAACTACAGTCTCTTTCCCGTCGCAATCACAGATCGTCTTTTCTGGTTTATAGTGCCTGCCGGGTTGTTTGATCATGTAATCCTCACCGTCCGTTTTTCTTGTTGGACAAGATATAAGTTTTTGTGGGGCTTGTCCAATATGGGCTTTTGTAACCCTGTGAAATGCCTTGTTCTTGCCATTTTGGGCCGGATCATCGAAAAACAATTTGGATAATAACCATCGATAAATAATTTGGGTAAGGATAATTAAGATTTTCTGTTTGATTTGTTTCACGATTGAAATTAAAAATATTGATCGGGTTATTAAAATTAAATTTTTGGGATTTTCCAACTTTAATATTTGTTCTTTTGTAAATCAGTAGCAGATACGACAACTTCGCGTTAGTTATTATAGAGTTAGAAAGAAATAATATAATTACATCAGGGTAATTATTCCCTAATTAATACGATAATCATATGCATTTTTTATTTATTTGGTTAGTTACTCGCTCACTCACCAAGATAACCTTCACTAAGATTTTCTCTCTCTACCTCCTTCCTCTCTCTCTCTCTGTCGGCGATGCAGAGGCTTTCGATAGACTCGTCAGCTTCGAAGCTCCATAGCTATGATCTCGATGACTTAAAGCGGAAGGAGCCACTCTCCTCTCCTCCTCCTTCTTCGTCATCGTCCGTTCCAGATTACGACGATCACGAGCTCAAGGACTTTAAGCCTCGACGGTTATCGCTGCAATCGTCGACGCATCAGAACGGAGAGAAGCTCGTCCACTTCATCCCCATTCTCACTCTTATCTGTTTCATCATCCTCTACCTCTCTTCTCACGCACCGTCACAATCAGGTTCGTTCTCTAATCGAAATCAGTACGATCTTCGACGTTTTGTTGTTATCTGATCGGTTTTGAATGATCTCAGATTTGGCTCAGTTTAACGGATTCATGCGTCATACAAAGCATATAGGTACATTGCAGATTCGATTCAATCTCTCATACTCGAAATGTAATCCTGTACTGATTGTTGTTTCCTCCATTAGATTCCGACGAAGACGGCGAAATCTCGAGGCTGTTGATCAGTGCCGACGCTCTGGCTATCCGTAGTAGCATAAGGAACTTAAAAGAGACGGAGAGCTCTGCGTCTGAATCGCTTCCCCGTCGCCGGACCTCTCACCGGAAAATAGCAGACTTCTAGATATTTTTTTTTTTGTTTTAATCGTCTTCCTCTAGAATAATTATCTTCGTGATTTGCATGTTGATTTGTTCGTTCAAACTCAAATCGCGTTATTCTGTGAAACTTAATTCGAAGTTAGCATCGCCGGTTTACAATTAAACCGGGCCGGCGATGGAATAACTAACGGTCATGCTAACGTGCGCTGGGTATATGGGAGACGTAAGTTACAGTGGACTGATAGTAGAGTAGGTTAGAGTGCGCCTAGGAGTAGTTATGCTATCCAGCTGGAGTTTTGGATCGTTACAGAGCCTCGTGCTTCGGTTTAAGATTCCAGCTGGAATGAATGAGTCGTCGTTATTCTCTGGTCCTCGCTCGGTACGCAATTAAATAATGCTCGGAGTTAGAGCTACCAATCTTCTCTGCACAACAATGATCTATCTAAATAGTATTTGCTCACATTATATTTTTTTTTTTTTGAAACACTTTTCCTCACGATATATATGTATCAAATTTAATAGTTTACTAGATTTTGATCCGCGCTTACAAAGCGCGGATTTATTTTTCTTTTCTTTTTTAATTGACAAATATTTATCAAATGTCATATTTTGATTCGCGTTTTTAAAGTGCGGGTTTATGATTGGTGAAAACTTTATATAATCAAATTTATATAACCCGTTTTGTATATGCATTTACATAACCCGTTTTGTATATGTATTTTATGTTCGATTAAAGTCATATTGTATATGTATTTTAGGTTTTTAATTTTGAATTAGATATTTTAAATATGAAAACAATACAAATAGTTGTATAGTTTTGATCAGTGTTTTGAAATCAGACTTCGACCCGCGGTTGAACTGGTAAATCCAGTGTTCAAAGATAAATCCAATTTGAGTTTTGTGGAAAAAAAAACAAAATTTAAAAACCCAACAAAAACCACTGAAATCGGAACCCGGTTACCGGTTAAACCATTTGTTGTAATAGTAATTATTAAAAATTACTATTATCGTGTTCCTTTGTAAATGATTATTTATGTTTAAAAGTTTAAACTTCATTTTAATGAATTAAGCTTGTATAACTCTGATGAATTAATTTTATTATGTGATAAATTTTTAATAAAAATAATATATTTTTAATAAAGATTTATACTTTCAATGAAAAAATCATTTTTATGAATGCTTAAACTATATTAAGAAAAGAAAAAAAAATTATATGTTTAATTTTTTTTCACTACACAAAATATTGAATGATTGAAAAAAAAATTATTTGAAATTAGATTCAATAACCCAAAGGAAAAAAAAATGTGAGAATTGTATATGATTTTTTAATCGGCCCAAATGACTCAAAAAATATCTTATGTGGCAGTGGGCTGGATCTGGAAAAATAATGGCCCAATTGAATGTGTTATTAATATTACTTGATTGCCCTTAATGAAACATGCAATGTTAGTTTTAAAAGGGGCATGTTTAGTAAAAAATCCAAATGTGTTTGTACTTTAATAGTATAGATACTTAAGTCACATATGTTATTTTCTAAAAATATCCAAAATTTTGATAACCTAGTAATAAGAGAACATGATTGGCTATTTTCAAAATTAGCTAAAATTTTGGGAGAGATTATAAATCCATAGTTCAAAACGGTTAATCAAAAAATCTTACAAGACTCATCTTTTCTAAAATCTTAACAAACCCTAAATATAGTAATCCTACTCAACCAAAATTTTAGATTCATGAAGATATGCAATCACCAACGTCTGTTCATGATATATCCAAACGGATCAAAATTATTGCTGAACTAAAATCCAAATCAAGTGAAGGAGTTTAACGTAAAACATAATGCCAAGTATAAAACTTTGTCTACGGCTTCGACATATCAACGTTATCATAAGGGTCCACTTGATGAACATTTTGTTTAATTGATCAGAAAAAGAGGCATTTGGTGAAAATAGTGATGCCACGCGGTCTGTCATAATGACGACTGTCACTTTAAGCCCACCACCATCATCACCGTGGTCCGTGACGCTCTGCCTGCATACGTGGCAGTCTACTATTGGCTCATTTAGTTAATTACCCTTTTGAACTTTTTCTTTTATCTTGGTGATTCAGTTTCCTCTTACTATTTGTTCTTTCTTCTTAAGTGGAGTTAATAACTTAAACCCTAAGTTTGTAAGTAGAGTCTACTTTGTTAGTGCCAAATACAACATGAACTAATGGTTAGTGCCAAATACTACCTGAACTCAATTAAAACTTTAAAAACCTACCCGAACTTTTTAAAACGTGCCTAAATCTACATTGAAATATTATTAAAAAGTTGAAATTATATAAACTACTATTTTTTCATCGTATAAATTTTAAAATTTTGGTGATAATTTTTTCTGATTTATATAAATACATAACATGTTTTTACTTATTATATTTTCAATAAACTTATATCTTAATAAAATATAAATAATAAAAAATATTTATAATTAAATTATCTTAGTTATAATTAAAATTTTGAAGTTNCATGTTTTTACTTATTATATTTTCAATAAACTTATATCTTAATAAAATATAAATAATAAAAAATATTTATAATTAAATTATCTTAGTTATAATTAAAATTTTGAAGTTATTTATAAAAAATTGTATAGATTATTTTTACTTTTAAAACTTAAGTGAATTTTTTTCAAAGTTATTA
>OVBX01002223.1:0-21196 GCA_900406325.1 Erucastrum elatum | reverse complement strand
TGTTTATAACCAAATACATTTTTTCTAATGTATCTAAATCTTACCATATTATTCATATTTGGTCAAAATATTTAATTTTTTTTATATATATGGCAAATATTTTCATGTTACAAGAAATATTATTCAAACTATCAATAGGTCAATATTTATTTTTCAAAAGATTAATAACAAGCACGGAATACTATTTTTACAGCACATAAACTATTTGACTGTTGTGTTTATAAAAATTTAGAAATATGTAAATATTTAAAAATATAAACTGACAAACATTTAAATAATATTTATTTATATAAAAAATGAAAATAAATACCCGTCCAGCTCTAGTACTTGCTTAATTAAGCAGATTAGTAATTTTACATATACATATTTTTTTTTTGGTAACCATTTTTTACATATACATAACTTTAGGCTCTAAAACTGGTTTTGGCTGTTTGGACTTTGGGTACCCGATATTTACACCGGTACGTACAATAATCAATTCATATAAATCTTGCAGGTTTTTTAGATTGGTCGGCCGATGAATATATTTTTAGGTAACCTCTTGTAATGACTATCGGTATTTTTGAACACTGGCAAATATGAGTATGATCACTACAGGTAAAAGAAATGAAGTATACATTATATATATAATGTGTATATATATGTTGATGTATAGATAAGAGTAGTAAGAGAGAGAAAATTAAAAAACTGACGAGGAAGGTGAAGCCGGTGACTGAGGCGAATGAGGTGGCAACGGCAGCAGCAGAGAGAGGAAGAGAGCCAAGATGTCCTACGAACATAACCGAGATTACTTGCAGACAAAACTGAAGAAGACTCACTGCGATTAGTGGTCCAGCAAGACATAGCTGCTTCTTCACTTCCTCTTTTGTTCCACTACTCTTCTCCCCGATGAGAGGCAACGATAACACATGGTCCGTCTCCTCCTTCATCATCGCTTTGCTGCAGATAATGTGTAGATCCAAGAAAAAGAGAGCAAACCAACAAACTCTGTGATCCCTGTCTTTTGGGAGTTCGTGTTGTGTTCAGTATCTCTCTACTGATGCGTGGAAGTAGATTAGTGTATTTATATATTTTTTAGGGATATAGAGACAAGTACATGTGACCTATGTGCCTGCCTACGTGTCTCCAGTACAGTGGAAAGTTGAAACATCCGTAAAAGTTTTGATAGGGGAGATCAGAGATGAATGAACCCAGCTCAATGTATTATTGGTCCCTTTAATTGGCGGAATCTTTTAGATAGCAACTAAAGTAGTATACATGTTGTAGATGGTTTTTTTTTATCTTTTTAGGCTGGTGAAATATCAAGTTGTGATAGAAAAAGAAGATTGCTCTTATACGTTAATAAGAACTATAAAATACGGAAGATTTCCTTATTTATGCATCATTAGTTCAATACAAGAAAACAGCCATTGGTGAGACATTGATGCACTAGTCTGTTTCTTATATCTTGTTGATGTGGTATTATGATAAATCAAAATTCTGGTTTTAAGCAATGCTGATGCTTTAAGAATTGTCCCAAATCCATTATTGGCAATTAAGAATGGTTTATTGAATAAACAATGTGTGCCCGTCATAAATATTAGTAGTACAATGTATAAAGAGTAATAAAAGATTTCCTAAGGAAAACTGAAACGTTTCTTCTTTATTCATGAATACAGTGTTTGTTTCTTTCATTTTCTAGCACAAGAACTAACATACACTGATGTCCTCATCACACTGTCTCAGAAAAATATAGCCATCTTAAACTTTGGGACAGTGGACCGATGGCGATGGCGAGGATTGAATTTGATAGGCGTGCGTAGCTTTTATTACGTCTTTCCGTCTCTGTCTCTTGACCCTTAGCTATAATTATTAAACTTGAAAGAAACATGGTGAGATACATTAGGACATCTAGGGTCTGATTGATAAAATATAGATAGAGTAATAAGGAGTAGTTGAGATTTGAGAGGAATGAAAAAACATAGGGTTAAGGAAAAGAGAAGGAAGGAAAAAATAATTAGTATGTGTTACGTAACTTTTCTGATAAAAAATAATATTATCAGAAATAAAATTAAGAAAAAGAAACGCAAGACAGATATACGACAAACGAAACCAAAACTAAAGAAACATAATACCACAACTAGATGGTATAGAGATAACGACTTGAATCAAATTGTAGAACACTCCCAAAACCAAAGACAATCCAACTTCTTGCGGGCCTTTGACACAAGCTTTCAACCTTAGTACCAAACCAGAGACAATAAGCTCTTAACTAATAATTTTTAAAAATTGTTCCGTCTTTCGGAATTTTAAATTATCTCTTGGAAATTTTGTTTTGTAAAATGTTATTAACCGGGATATAATCATGAATCTTTGTTCAGACTAAAAATATAATGATTTTTGTTAACAACACTAATAATATAACGATCATAATCTGAATTAAATAAATAAAATATAGTAGAACAATGATATATTCTGAAAATCAGTGTCATGCTAACCTTTTGTTAACTTTTACTACAAGCTAGGACAGAACAGATTCATCAAACTGGGATGCTTATAATTTGATGAATGTGAAGTTTATAATAACTTTGAAAAAGAGTCAAAATCTGTTTACAGGTAAAAAAAAATGGACAAGAGGGTATTTAAAAGTTTCAACAGTCAAAAATGTGGTGTAAATAAATCCCTCTGTTTTTATTTGTAACTAGTTTAAGTTAAAAGTGCGAAGATTAACAAAAATTTTTACTTTTGAAAAGATAGCATTTAATACATGAATTCAACCAATAATAAAAATGTATAAATTATTTGATTGGTCACACAACATGTAATAAATGTAAAAAGTACTTTGAATTGTGTAAATATCTTACATTGTGAAACAAATTTTTTTGGCTAAAACTACTTACATAGGAGTATAATTCATCTTCTAATATCTTTGTAACATTGAGAGAAGCTGTGCTTACTTGCCACTTGTTTACTTGCTTTTCTTCTTCCCAGCCGATTTCTTCTGACCACTCTTGTATTTTTTGAACTTAGTGGCTGCAAGTGCCTCCGCGGAGCTCTTCCCTTCCAACCTCTTTGTGAGCTTAACCACACTAGACATACCTCTGACTGCAACCGCCCTCTGATCTGGTCTACGGCTCATCATCTTGCGATCAAGTGGCCAATACGCATACGGTTCAAGCTTATCTTTCCTCTTAAGATCCCCACTCGCCTTTTTGCTTGCATACTCTTTCCCTGTGTAAGCGTATCCAGACTCTGATGTCTTTAACCTCTTCTGGTTCTTCCTCGACGAGTTTACAGAGAACCTGCTACCTTTGCTGCTCTTGGCATCCGAATCCGCATCGGAGACTTCCTTCCTTTTGGCTCTCCCTCCTTCGTAAATGATAAGCCGTCCTTCCGCATCAAACTCTGCCTCTTCATCCGAGTCAGCTTTGCGTTTGCCAAGCTCACTTGATCGAAGGGCTGATCTTGTTTTGTATCGGTCCATCAAGTCAAGTGGTTCATCATCTGACTCATCAACTTCAAGATGACTCTGCCTCGGATGTTTCTTGGATCTGTAATAACGTCCCCATCAATTTGGCTTAATGTATATGCAAAAGCAAAATGTGTTATATAACAACAACCAACCAACCTCAAAGCAGATACTTTAGATTTCAACACAGAGGGAGCCTTGCTACGGCCATGCGACTCCCCATTCATGTAGTCTCCATCGCTGTCCTCGTCTTCATCCGCAAAATCAGAAAATATCTTGGTATCATTCCACCGGCTAGCCCTGGAAGACAAAAACCAAGAACATGCATTACTTGATTACTCAGCTCCTATGAGATTATCTGTCAATTGAGGTTGGAAAGGTACTTTGATGAAGTTTCTTTTGAATGCTGAGATCTACTCATCTCAGAGCCAGCTGCATATTTTCTCTCTTTACGTTCCTTGACCTGAGATAAATAAACCAAGAGAAGATGTATGGTATAATACATTAACGAGATACTGAAAGCTACACAACTTTGAAAACTGTTTAGCAAACCTTTCGGATGTTTGTCAGGAGCTTCATATGTTCCTCAGGCATCACAGACTTGACAGCCTCCGTGCCACATTTTTTTATTAGCATCTCCAACAGAAGCCTCACCTATTATATACCAACATGACTCTTCAAAAAAAAGAACAAGACTCCGCAAAAACATATGTGTATACAAACTAATGTGTATGCCTGCCAAAAAGCAACAAACCTTTGCTTTAAAAAGATTTTTGGTTCCTTCTGGCCACTTTAGCAACCCTTCCACCATGCTCTTTAAGTTTGTGTGCAGTCCTTCAACGGGTGATTTAGCCACCAACACCTTTAACAAACCTAAATTTGCCTGTTTTCCAGAACAGATTGGTTCCAAGTTTCAGACAGAAAAAATAGGTAACTGAATTGATAAACAAGATAAAACTCACTTTTGTGATTTCCTTATTCTTCCTCTGGAGGAGAAGATATGTTGAAGGAAGCAAATTGTAAGCACTAGCTATGAGATCGGAGAACTCATATGTCAAACGAGCTACTCCCTTAACGGCAGCACTGATCATCTGAGGTTTTTCTCCAGCCAAGCAACCAACCACCTATGACGGTTATAGCAGAGGTCAACAATCAATCTTGACGAAAATAGGAAGAACACAAAGATCCTCAAAAGAAATGTTACAGTGACTTGTTAGGATTAGATTAAACATACCATATTGAAGTAACCATGTAATTTCTCATTGTCTCCACCATTTTCCTCATCTGCGTATGCATGCCCAATCTGAACAAGCACGCCGTAGGCTCTGCTTCTTGTTTTTTTATTTACCTGCAGAAACAGCCGAGATCTGAATAGTGATTCTTCTTGCACTATCATAGTTTAAACACAAACAGTTTCAAGCAATGCTTAGTACCTCCTTTAGAGCAAGTATAACTTCTGGTAAAAATGAAGAAACAATGTCTTTTCTCGCCTTCAAATCATCCTGTACGGGAGAAAAAAACATCATATCTAGGAGGGATATATCCTTAACAAACTAAATCCAATTCTAAAATTTAAACCAAACCTACAGTTCATTTGGTCAAAATACAGATAAAGCTATAAGGTTCAGCTTCTTACCGTCTTTGACGCATAAGCTAACAGGAAGTATAAGCAATCAAGTTTATGGCGCTTGGCAGAGACATGGCATATATTGTGCATCAGCTCAAGCAACTCCTCGAGGTTCTTTGAAATAAATCCATCAGAACTCTGGCAGCAGGAATATTTGTAACAAAGACATTAGTCAAGATTTATTTTAAAACGAAAGCTATGAAGGATCTAAAGAAACTGCATCAGTGTATGTATATGAAGGACCTAAAGAAACTGCATCAGTGTATGTATAGGGGTAATAACTTATTACTAGTCATCTACTGTTCAAGCATATATTATCTTGATGACGTACAAAAAAAATTTAGATGCTTAAGCGAGAAGCCTTAAAAGTCAAGAAAATCAATACCTTCAAGATAACTGAAAGAACTTTGTACGCTTTCTTTTGAATTTGTCCCTTGGGATCCTGCAGTTTTAAGATCCACATCAGGCATATACTACTCATCCACACAATTTACCAAACTCAACTTCATGTAGTAGAAGGATAAATCACACCCACACCCAGAACAATAAAATCATTTAATACAATAGATCAGTTTACAAACCTGCATTGCAGGCTTCAAAGAACTGAATACGGTATCTACTTCTTGACCATCCAAACCAGGTAAAAGAGAAACTAACAGATCAAACAACCTTGCCCTGTAATGAAATGTAGACTATAATGTCAGCTCTGGCTCATTAGCAACTAATAAAACCAGAAATACTACCGGAAGTAACAGTACCTAAGGTTTGAAGAAGAATTTTTGTCTGCGGTATTATCCACGTCCATCCCACTAACAGAGCTTTCATCTTCTGCAATGGCAGTTTTCGTAGCCATTAAAAGCTCTCGCAGTGTCTTGAAAAGTAGCTTTGAAACAGTCTTTTTCTCTGCAATGGAAGCTAAATTCCCTATCGCAGACTGAAAGTAAGACATCAAAAATTATCAAAAACTATGACATCAAAAACTATCATAGACACTATGAAACTCCAATAATCCCTTTAAGGATGTCAGTTACCTGAAGAGAACCACCATCATCTTTGCCAGATTCATGAAATATCTTTGACAAAACATCCAATAATTTAGGAGCACACGACCGAATTACTTCCAAATTAGCTGCAGCACTGTGTGAATCATAACGAGCGCTAGCTCGAACCACCGCAGGACTTGCATCACTGACAGGTACTTCCTTACCCTCCACAAATTCCTTATTTTGTTGAATTAGAATATTCAAACTGGTGCATATAGTTCCACGAGTTTCAGCCTGCGTTTGAAGAGCTCCACACAGTATTCGCCCCAGATCCTCAAAGCTCTCCACAGTATCCACAGGATAGTTACAAAACGAAGGTAACAACGCCCATAATGAGTATACGAGAGAATCCACACTCCTAGAGGCTGCAGTAAGACCTTGTAGCTTGAGCTGCCATCAAAAACAATTAGTAGCAACATTAGAGAGAAATAAAGACAAGGGAAAAAATTATACTGCCGGTAAAGATAAAAGTTACCTGTTGAGCTTTATGGCTCATTGTTTCGATCATTCTGAAAATGGTCTCTGTGAAGAAACTTAGCCGTCCTCCGACTGTGTATTGCTTCAGGATTGGGAAGAGCCAAACGTTTACCTCAGACAGATCACTCGCCTCAAGGTTTAAACGCACAATGTTCAAAAATGTTTCAGGTCCCATTGCACCAAGGGCTGATCCTACACACTCATGCAACTGGGGATCGCCAACAAAGATAGCACCAGTCAAACAAACAGGGCTAAAATAAGATTGCTCTTACAAATGTTGCATCATCTTATATAGTAGAATCATTCATTTCTATCTAAAATGAAGGCACGCCCACATAACAAGTTGATATTTCTTGTACCGAATCACTAAACCAACCACATAAGAGCTACCATAAGTCAAGAAAGAAACAGAAAAAGGTCTGCACACGAAGTGTAGCAAAAAGATCAAGTATCTTGAGACTTTGAAAAGAATGTTATTGCTACTCACAACTCAGCTATATAGGTAACCTAAAGGTAACGAATAATGTGTTCCGATCACAAGTGACATAACTATCTCAAGTACTTATACTTCAATCTAGAATCTGAGCAGATGGACGTTAGGCTCCAATATTAGAAAGGTACAGTTACCTGCTTCCTATAAGGAAAGCCTTCGTCAGGTAAATCTTGCATAATTGATAAGTCCTCAAGGGTCTTCCTCATAAAATATGAAGATCCTTCCCCTGAAAATTAAATGGAAGAGTTAACACATGAACAACTAAGCAACTAATTGCTCAAAATAACTCCCTAAGGTACAAGAGTCAGTACTCAGAGACAAAGAAGAATCGTTCAAAAAGAAACAAGTGATAACACAGAGAATAACAAAAGTTACCTAATTTATTGAACATGGTTGAAACTACTTGAAAAGCCATGTCCCAGACTGCATGGTACTTGTAATCAAGCAAGCTTTCAACCGTTGCACAAAGTCTTTCAATCACTGCTGGACTAGACTTCCTTACATCCAAGTTTGAATTCCGGATTCCGCTGACGCCTTCTCTGATCAAGCTTTCATCAATGCATGAACATATCAAACTCTTCAATGCATCTGTTGCTGCAAAGATTGCCTCCTCGTGTTCAGAGGCAATAATATCTGCCAAAGGGAAGCACAAAAAGCATGGCAACAGTCAGATAAACGGCATTGACAAGAAAAGCAGAAACCAAAAAAAAAAGCAGGAAAGAGCAGAGACAACAGCATACCTTTCAGACCATTGAACACAGAAGGAAGTTTAGCCACGCAAACATCTCTGTTTAGAGAAAAAGCCCTTATTATCCCAACTTTCAGCAAGCGTGATGTGGAGGTGATGGCATCAGCAGATGTCTCATGCGCCGAGACCAGTACAGCAGCCTGATACAACACTTCGACCAGCGCCTCAACTGGAACCTCAGACGTTGAATAGAGACAAAGCGCATTTAAAGAGTCTATCACAGGCCTTGTAATGAACGCATCGCGCGTAATCATAAGCATCTTAAAGCCCTCAATCACGGTAGCTATATGTTTCTTCGACATCGAGGCCAAGCATTCTTTTAGAGTGCTGAGAAGGTAGAGCACTTGCTGTGCCCCCCTGGCTCCCTCGGCAGAAGGAGCTTCCGACTTATGAGCGAGGTTTAAATATTTCTGGAACAGTTCTGCAATGTTTCCACTCACTGATTGACATGCCTTTGTACCACGGGACTTCTCTAAAATATCACGGAGACACGAGTTTGCTAGCTTTCTTACCTGCATTTGAAAAGAAAGAAAGTAATCAAACTCTGATGCAGAGACCTAAATCATCAACACCAGTAAAATTTTAAAACTTAACCTTTCCATCTGAATGAGTTACAAGATTCAGCAAGGTGCTGTGAGCTTCAGAGACTTCATTCCCCAGCAGATGAACTAAACACTTCAATGCCGAAATCAAGCACTCAGGGGTGGCTGACCCTAGACGCAGAACGCTGAGGATAAGACGCAAAGCCAAACCATTCCTCTTCAATACTCCAGCTGAGACTTTAGGGAAGACAAGAGAAAGGATGACAACATGTGGCTGGACGACATCCAGAGGTGGTTCTTCAGCATTTGCAGACAAGAGGCTGTCTAGCGAGCTGCATGTGGCGGCGAAGTAAGCCACAGGTGTCCGGCTATGATTACCTTCTGCAAGAGCTTTTGACAGCTCGTCGATAACAGCGCACAGGTGTTTATGGTCTGGCCGTTTGGAATGGGATAAGCGAGAGAGCATGAACTCCCCAAAATCACCAGATACAGGCAGGTCTGGCTCTGAGGGTGAGAGGCACAAGCCGGTTTCAATGTCAAGACACAGTGAATCCATAACTAGGTTCAGTTTCCTTGACTAGACTCCCAGGTGAAATGTCTACAATAGAACCGGAACTATTAGGTTTGTTAAGCAGTCACTATACTCAGAGAATGACACAAAAACCTAAAATGAAAGCTTCTGAGTTTCTGATGAGATGGGAAACAATAAAGGACAAAACTTTCAATGCTATATCAAAAGCTGAAAACAATATATGTAATGTTCATAATAATTGAAATAATCAACATCATCATCATGTAATGATTTTTTAAAAAAAAACTAAATATACCCAGAATTGTACAAGATCACTGATAGATTGAAACTGTACTGGTCTCATAAAACATGACACAAGCGAATAAAGCTTCGAACTTTACACTGAAACCGAACAAAGAGAGAGTTAGGAGGAGAGGAGGATAATAGTTGGTCGAGTTTCTAACCTTGGATATAGCTAAGGAGGAGATCCTTCGTGGAGTTTGCTGCTGCTTGAAGATGGGTGAGTGCACAATTCTAATGTTGGCGGCAATGATACGACAAGTCCTCTAGGGTTTAAGGTCTAATCCAATTTGATAATTTCAACCGGTTTTGACCAAAAGATTTGGGTTTAACCGGTCCAACCGACCGATACGGTCTTCATCTGAAAAACATTGATTTATATGATTAGTATCGCTGTTATTCATAGTTAATCCCTTCTTACAAAACCTAAAGTGAATTCTTGAGTTGGTTGTATGTAATGTATATGTATTTACCGGTAGAATATTTATGTTTTTATTCAAATTTACTTTAACTGACAAAAATAAACCATATATATTACAGTTTGCAGATTCACTTCAAGCTCCTCTCTTGGCTGTTAGTTGTTTGTGGGGAAGAACAATAAAGAAGCAAGTAAATCAACCGACGAGACGAAGAGACCACAGAAGTCGCCAGTGATCTTTACACGATGTCTTAAAATATAGACTTCCAAAACATGAATTGTCAATCATCAAAAGCTGCCTTGTCGTATAAGTAACCTATCATTTTCACCGATAGAAGATACGGTCCGAGTGACTCGCGATTGGAATCGTCAAGTAAATCTTTCCCATATGCCGATATCAAATATCTCGGATGTGATTGCAAATGATGTATTCACATTTCACATGATTATTATATAAACCTTAAAAACAGATATTTGTATTTTCTCTCCAAGTATTTTTTTTTTAGTGATTCGTTAGCGTTTGTTCACAAACATATGCCGATAATTTAAGAAAATCCAAGATAGAGGCTGCGTTGTAAACCAGAGGCCTAGAGTCTACAACGTGTTTGCTCTTCATATCAGTAGTTGAATGAAGCAAACCAATAATTATTATATACATCAAACTGAGAGTCTACAACAAGTTTACTCTCTCCATATGATCTGCCAATTTTGGCTTTATACTACCCAACCGTGTTATATGGAAATCTCATCCCTGGATGATGTAAAAAATTGGAAATTGAATGAAGATAAGAAGTGTTCAATTGTTCTTTGGACATCGTGATCGTCGAGGCTGAACAAAAGAATTGATTTAAAGTTTCAAGCTGTTTAATTAATATGCTACTCTTGCGATATTTAAAGGGTATTAGCGTTCAACTCCTGACTCTCTGAACACGTTTACCAGACAAGGTGAGTTGTATAATTGTCAGGCCTGACTATTATATTATATGACCAGCATTACGACGGGCTAACACATAATTTAATTAGATAATGATTAGCATGTCAAATTAAAATGTATGCAGAGTTGAAATTATTTTAGTGGATCACAATTTAGTTTAATATCTTTTAATTGAATAATAATCTCTTAATTTATCATGTGACTAGTATTATCTCCCGAGCACGGGCCATGCATTAATATGATTTTATACTTTTAATTGTAACATATACATTACAAATTGATGTTAACTAAAATTTCCTTTTTGATGTTTATAAATTTTAACAGCCCAATATGGATTCAAAATGCATGTAAAACGTTATCAATAATCGACATATTTTTCTCTTCTCTTATATATTTTTTTTCTTCATTTCGCTTATTTTATTTTTCATTTTCGATGCTATATATCCTAAGTTTTTGTCTCTCAGAAAATGTACGAAAACGTATGTATGAAAAACTAACCTGAAGTTAGATCTTGATCTAGGATATTGATCTAGGATACATGAGTCCTTCTCATATTTGTACCACTTAAGTTTCATAAGCCCCATTTTCTTTCTTCTTCTAACCACCACATTTTCTTCTTCTTTTTTTAAAAATTTCTTGTGGTGCTTCTGAAGTTGATTGGACTTGTCAATCTACTTTTACGGTGAGTTTCTTACTTCCCTTCCTTGAATTACCACGACCACAAGAAATAATCATGTACCTTAAAATTGAAAACTAATTTAGTCCATTTTAAGAACATAATTGACCTAATTTATTAGGTTTACCAGAGGTATATAGATTTTTTTACATCAGAAAAAATATGTAGACTTTGCCAATATCTAGAAAAACAAAACAAAAGAAAAAAAATATATATAGGATTTATGATTTGAAAAGAATAAGGTTTATACAAATGAAAGACGCATGAAATTATGATTTCAGTTATAAAAGAATCGGAGAGTTATTACTAACCAGGATTTTATCTATCTTTCAAGTGTAACCTTCGAAGGAAGCTTTTATCCAAAAAAAAAAACCTTGAAGGAAGCTTTTCCATTGAAAATTTGTGCTGCAAATGTTTAGCAAGATATATAATTGTAAACTTCAGTGTTGAATTGATCGTCAGAAGTTAATAACCGAAATTTCATCAGTTTTTTAGAATGAGAGAGAATTAGTGGAGGTATTGCAAATAATTAGAAAAAAATGCAGGTAGAGATGAATTTAAATTTATGGATAAACAGTTTCAGAGATCCTTAGGAGAACATGGTGTGTAGTGGGAGAGATAATAGGGATAAACAGTTTCATAGATTCATCGGTGCATGAGGAATTAAAAAAAATGTTGATTATTTGAAATTTTGAAACTTTCATATTTTTAAAGAACAAAAACGTGTTTTACTTTTCTGTAATTTTAATTTTGTTTTTAAATTTCCACGTGTCAGAATCTTATTTGCTAGGCGACTTGCGCTTTAGTATATAAGGGATTGTTGATGTAATTTGTAAGGTTATATAAGATCATTGTTGTGATTATTACTCACCTTTTGATAATAATATGATCCAGTTTGCTTTCAAACAAAATCCATAACACACATTTTCTACATTATCAAACAATAGATATTATCTTTGAAATGTGGGAGAAAATGCCAAAAATAGGAAGCCACAATCCAGATCCCAGACCATAGCTTATTTTAAAATCCTCTTGGCCACAAGGGTTGCATAAAACTTCTTTGTTCGGAGGAACAACACAAAAGCCATAAGAGATCCAAGCATTGACATGACCGCCATTATCACAAACGATGTACTAAAACAATGATTCCCATAACAAGAGTGATCCTCAGAAGCTACCTTGTCGTAAAAGTAGCCTATTACCTTCACTGAGAAAAAGTACGAACCAACGGGACTAGCTATCGCAACTGTATAAAATATAGTTCCCATATGAAGAATTCCAAATATTTCAGACGTTATAGTCGGCATGAGTGCCCATTGTGAGCCGTACGATAAACCAACCAGCAAGGACCCGATATATAGGCTTCCTAGTAAACCAGATGCCACGACGATGTGACCTATAGCCATGAGGACTAGACTTATGGTCATGAAAGCCGGTCTTGGCCAGCCATGACTATGTAGATATGCGTCAGAGATGTAACCTGCCCCGAACCGACCTAGGAAGCTCCATATGCTCCAAAGAGACACTAGAGAATTGAGCTGAACTGTAGAGTAGCGAAATGACTCGCCCACCTGTCTGATGTTGTTTATCGTCGCGAGCCCTGAACCCATTCCACATATCATCGCCAAGAATAGAAGCCAGAAGTTGATTGTACATATAATATGGATTGTTCAGTTACTGAACACTTTCAGATACTAACTCAAGAAACGTTGTTGACATTAAAGTTCAACATAGAGATACAACGTAAATACAAGCTAAAGTCTGCAGAAGTGGAGCAGTTCTGTTCTATTCTGAAGTAGAAGGACACGCGGGTCTCGAGTGTCCCGCAAGCCCGCAACATACCAACCCGCTTTGGCCCAAACCCGAATTGTACCCAGCCCGCTAAACCCGCACTTTTTCGGGCCTAATTTTTGCTGCCCAAACCCGCCCCGCAATGAAACTTAACGGGCCATGCCCGCGGGCCGCGGTCCAAATGCCATCCCTATACATATTGCTTCCAATACATTCATGTCATTGGTTATGACAACATTAGCATCTGTCAGTTAATTGAAATGTGTTAGGAAATTCACTTGGATAAATATGAACAAGGAACCAGACGGCGCCTAAACTAACGTAGCATTAGCAAATACAGCAAAACCGAAATTAGACCTTACCAGGGGAAGTGTTAGGCTTAAGAGTGTCAAGCAAGTTAGTTCTCTCGATAACCGAAAAATCTAAAGACACAAGTCTCTCTTTCTCTTCGCGATGTGCTCTAACTGCGATCAAGAGAGGAGAGACGAGCAATGGAACTAAAAGAGTGAAAGAGCATATCTTCATGGACCTTGGCATTCCGAAAACATTTTCAACCAGTATGACAAACATAAGATAGGTGACTATGATCAAGGAGATGGAGGAGAGACCGTTCAAGTACTTCTTGTGGCCAGCGAGGACTGTGTCGTACGCCCTTACCAAGGGCATCATCGTCAAGATGAGAATTGATGGTACTACGGCCAAGAGAAGAAGGTAATTCGCTGGGTCACCTTCACAGAAAATGTGGTACATTTGAACAAGAATTGCTCCACTTAGCCCAAGATAACCCTATAAAATTAAGTTAAGGCATAACACATAATTAGCTTTTCTCTTGTTTTAACTAACGTCTAGTATGAACATTTAGAGTCTGACTGGTTGAAACGCAGCGGTTGCGGGTGGTTGGGGTTTCTAGCGGTTCTAAGAGTTTTTTTGTATGACTGGTGTTGCGGTTATAAATTGTTGCTTTTGCGAGATACTTATGACTTGTTAAATATCAGATGCAACAGCGGTTAAATAATAAATTAATAATATTTAATTTTATATAATTATAAAAATATCCAAAATCATAAAATTATTATTAATATAAAAATTTTATTTAGAAAACTATAGTTTTAAATTTTTAAAAATTATATAAAAAATATTTTAAAAGATAATATTAATTAAAATATAATAGATATACTTTAGTATTTTCATAATTCCAATTTAAAATTTTTATTGATATTTATTTTTTATATATATATTGTTTTTCAAAAAAAGAAAAAAAATTACCCTTTGCAACCGCCCGTAACCGCAAACGCTAGCTGGAACATTTTTTTGAATTATAGAAGTTTGGAGTGATTTAAAACGGTTTAAAACGGTTTGAATGATTGTTGCAAAACGCCAACAACCGCTACCAACCTCAAAAACTGCGTTTGTGGATGGTAGCGGTGAAACCAATAGTTACATTATGTAACTACATATGACAATAGATCGATCGTAAAAATATTATCATTTTAATATATCTACTTGTTGCTTTATCCAGCTAGTAACGTTAGTATTTAAAAATAACGAGCGTACTAGGTTTTTCGTTTTATTTAGTCTTTCTAATATAATAACATTAGCTTACCTGTTCAGTAAATGGTATTTGCAGAAAAAAAAAAAACATTAGCTTACCTGTTCAGTATCATGTAATAAATAGTAAACGAATGAATAGTCCTTATTTTATTCTGCTAGGCTTAAACATTTATAATTGTCCTACCTTCATAATACCAACGGCGGTCCCTCCATAGTCGGAGAAGTTACGGACGGCGGTGACAACAATAGCCGTATTAAAGAAAGGCTGACAATGACCAGCGAAGAACATGAACAAACACATCACAGCCACCGGAGGCGGTTCGATTACTCCGGATGCAGCCATCCATATGAAACCATACCCCACGAACCATTGGAGCAGTCCAACAAATATAACCACCCATGGTCCACTAAAGAAGCGACCGTTACCGTTTCTGCCGCTTGCAACCGCGGTGTAGAAAAGGCCGGAGAGTATGCCTGCGTTTGCTCCGATGTCTTTGTAGACGCAGACGGTGTCAAGTGTAGATTGGTCATAAGATTGAGACGTTTTGAGAAGAGAAGAGTAGATTCCAAATGTGTAACTTGCTCCAATGAAGCTCTCTATCCATATGCCCGCCGCCGCAGCCACCCATTTTGCATTTGCTATCTCCATCTTTACCACTTTTTTGCACCGATCAAAATGATGTTATGTTGTCTTAAAACGAAAACAAAGTCAACTCTAAAGATAAAAGCTTATAATATAATACTATGTATTCTCAATTGGGTCGATTAGACCAAAGTAGACCGGATTGCACCAAGCAGTAAAAACAAGAGTTCTCTTATTTGTCTTGTCGGAGTAACTTTAGTCGCACGCTAACTAAACTAAACCAAACTCAACCCGATAACACAACAAACCCATGCAGATTTTACGAATACAACTTGGACAATTTCACAACGGCAGAAATAATGTTTTACATCAAATTTAACTGAACAGACTCAAAATGAAGCTGGGACCAAAGCTATTTAAACCCTTACCCATGAAGCCTGAATCAAATCTGCATAAACTCAAAACTAAATCTGAAAAGCACATCATGTGAAACGACAAAGTCTGTTCGATCAATTATCTATAGAAACAGCTGTACAAGTGGAAAGAGTATTTAAACTGAGTATAAATTATAATATACATGAAACTTAAAACGTGATATGCTTTCTTTCTTGTATACAATTGTTTTGGCATATGACTTGGTTAATCATTTCTCTGATATATTATTGTTTCCGTTTTGAAATATAACATGTTTTTAAAATTATTTTTAAATATAGAATGTTAAATTTAGCATGCAGTCTCTTTAACTATTTACTTAGATTGTTTTAAATTAAATGTCAAATAATTTACTTGTTAATAGAGTAAAAAGATATATAACATTTAACTCTGCTGACCCAAAAAAAACATTTTAACTCTGCTTTTTGGTTAAACTATTTTATCTTTTCCAACTCTGAAATATTACAAAAACCAAATATACATGCATGTAGCTTGCTTGAAGCAGATCATCCAACAGCAAAGCACAATCAAATAACTTAATATTATTTGAATACACGAACGTTTAAATATTTTCACGATCGTATGCATGTGTTTCTTTCTATATAATTAATGCATTTACATGGTTATATACTTATATTATATATTTGTACCATATACAAACAGAAAATGTGCAGATCTAATCTACAGCCAAAACCATTAATTAGCTCATTCAGTTTCGGATCTAGCCTGAAATGAAGCAAAGCCTGGATGGACTAATAAATTGCATAAGGGCAACCTTATTTGAGAGGATGTTAAATTGATTTTCTAAGTCATAAAGTATAATATCTTTACATTCTTACCAAAAAAAGTATTGTTATTTTAATATGCATTATTAATTACTTAAATTTTTATTTATAAGAAAAAATCATTCACTTGAGAAGTGTAAAAGTGAGGTTCTAAAACCATCTAATACTATATCTCTCTTTATACTTTTTATCTTTTTCATTTATTTTTGTTCTTAGAAGGGAAAACTCCTTGTTGGAGTTCTAAGATTCTCAGGTCGTTTCATCTGCTTCTCAAACTGTATCGTAGGGGTCCGTGTTGGGTTTCGTTTTGGGTCTAGCATGTGTAATGAATTCTTGTTACGTAGAGGATAGGCCCTCTTGCTTGTAGTTGTTAAATCTATCAGTGAAAGATTCCATAAACACATTTATACATGTACTTTAAGTATATAAAGATTTGGACAAATGTAACAAAATTAATTATTAAATTTGTACAAAGGAAATTAAATTCAAAGCCATCAACACGGATATAAAAAGAGTAACCTAAAATCTACTCTCTCTGTCTCATAATACTTGATGTTTTAGATTAACGCACAAAGATTAAAAAAAATTAGAATCTTTCTAAAAAAATATTTTAAAAATATAATTTTATAATCAACTAACCAATTATAAAAAAACTGCAAAATCTAATTGGCTGAACAGTTTCCAATAAAGTTAAAGTTAATCTTAAAACTCAAAACATCATCTAAATTGTAACAAAATACTTCCTCCAAAACATCATTTAATATGAAACGGAGGGAGTATATACGAGTTATTGTGTTGTAGTCGTGTTTGCAAGATTCTTATTAGACTATCCAATATAGCTTGCTTGAACCACAAGGTTCAAAAAGACAGGAACCTAACCGAAACATCAGCCACTGGCCAAGGTGCCGTTTACTTAAGAAAATAGATTTACAAATTTATCTTACTTTATTTGATTTCCATGTGACATTTACGTGCGTTTTAGATTAACCAAAACAGTAAGCAACGAATAATCAGTATAAACCCGTTAATTTGTGGCTAGTTCCGTAGCCAGCACACCGCCATAATTTCACAGTGATATAAACACAAGTATCATCTATTTATTATTTGCGAAATAATTTTATCATATGTATTTTCTATAATCAGTTTCACATAAAAAAAAGATGACGTGACTACTAAAATTGATGACATGACTTCCAAAAAATACGACATGGATTATTTCATTTATTGTTGATTCAATTTTTGGTAATCTTTTAAAAATATGGTAATAATTTATACATTACATTTAACATTGATTTTATTTTTGGTAGACATTTTTAAATATGGTAATATCTCATACATCATCTTTAAAATAAAAATATTCATATATAAAATTACAAATTTTGAAATATTATTTTATATTATTTTCTATAATTATAAAATTTGATTACTAAGACTTTTGAAACTGCTACATTTAAAAAAATTGATTTCTAAATGTTCATTAGTTTCTTATATGTTTATAAATTTAATGAATATTGTTTAGTTTAAATTTTTCATAATTATATAATTTTATATCATTTTTTAGGTTTATACAAATTGATGTAATTTGTGAGAAAATACAAATTAATTTAATATATTTAACCAATATACATAAATAGAAAAGACTATCTAAGATTATAATTTAAATATATACATATATATTCTTCAATATTTTTTTAAAAAAAACAAAATCATTTTATTTTAATTCGCTATTTAACTAAATCAAATCTATATAAATATTGATAAAATATAATAAAATCTATAATATTTAATAAAATTTATTTTTAAATATAAATTAATTTTTGAAAAATTTCTTACTACACATAGTGCAAGAAAACACCTACGTATAACTAAACAACTACATATTCTCTTCACAAAAATACTAATGTTTATATTTTCCTATGTAAATCCATACGTATACGCATGTATGTTGTCGCACACATACATATATGAACTCAATAGTTAATGTATTTTTGATAATTCTTCCCATATATATGAAAATAATTCTAGCCCTCGCTCATGAGACCCTGCGACATATATTTAGACTTGACAACATCTTTTAATGTAAGAACACGTGCAAGTTGTTGTATTACAAATCTTGTGACAAGAGTTCTTATATTTTGACCTTTTTTTGCCAGATACTTACATTTACATTCGACATCTTAAATGCCAGAACAAGAGTTCTTACATTTGTGCAAGAGTAAATAACAGACAAAAAAAAGGAGCTCTTGTCATCAATTATATGAAGCTTACCTCCACTATAAATAAATAATAGTAGTATTACTTTCCAATCCATTTGATTCATTGAAATGATTACTCCACCAGAGAATTTAAAATTTCATAGGAGAATATTCGCATTTCAAGATAGATCTGGAAAGTATGGCCTACAGGGGCTCCGCTGGTTCTCAGATCCCAATGTCTTTTTCCCCGAAATACAAGTATACTCTTACAACAACAAAAATGGATGGATTTGTAGGACTGGTATGATTGGATTGATAACACAGGACAAACAACACAGCAAATGATAGTGCAATAGTTAGAAATTGTGGTGCTATACTTGATACCGCTAATTTTTTCGATAACCATCGGAATAATTCATCAATAAAGAGTTACCTAAAAAATCCATTAAAGAGATATCAATGTTAAAATGTTAATTGGTTCATTCAACATAGTATAACAACCCTGAGGTTACTGTTATGGAATATGTGTTTTTTTTTTGAAATTGACATTAATCTTTTAGCCTAATCTCTATCGAGTTTTAGAAAAATAAACCGAAAACCTAAACCTAGGTGTTTAACTTGAAAGTCAACGTGTGACAACTCAAGTAAGACTTTTGATCATAAATATATAGTTTATAGGTGCGAAATGAATAATACGGAATACCTAGGTTATGCTCAGTATTAAAGTGAGCTTATTAATTAATTTCTATGAAAGATCCCTAACGCCTAATACTTTCTAACCTGATTAAACACTTTAATTATCTTAATATCGCTGAGTATTCGGTTTGTTGTTTAGTTGATCGTTCTGCTTGCATTGAGCTAATCGTTATACTTCTAACTATTTGTAATTTCATGACTTTTTGTTATTTTTTGCATATTTGTGATTTGGTTATTGTTAGTCTTTTTAAGACAACCCCCCAAAGGTGTAAACGAATGATGAATCCATCTCACTTCTTGCAATTTATTTTCGATTCCACTCAGCTTTTTAATTCCAAACAGAGTTTGAAATATGAAAAAAAATTCCTTAATATATAGAGTAAAAACTAAAAAAAAAAAATCTATAAATGAATTAATATATTTAGTTTTGTTTCCTACATCATTTTCCATTTCAAAATAGAGTAGGATTAGAAGAAAAACTATATCTCTGTTATAGAACAAATCCATTTTGAATAAAAAAAGAGAGCTTTAAATTGAACATGCCTTAATGTATTAGAAACTAGGCAGTGTGGGTTGATCTCTAAATTCTATATTAATACAGCCTATCCTTTCCCTAGTGGTTAGATGTTTGTTTATGGCTTTTATAAATTTAAAATTTTATTTGATCTTCCATTAGAAAGTGAAGTCACCTATATTCAAAAAAAAAAAAGAAAGTGAAGTCACCTTCACTTTGTTTTTTTTTTTGGTGCAACTGCAACACCTTCACTTCGTTTCCATGTTCATAAAAGAAAACCATAAATAAAAGAAAACCATAAATTGAAAACTACCACTAACGTTAGAATATTGTTTGTATACAGTGTCAAAATATAAAACACTACGCGTGGGCCGAAAGCAACGGAGCCTGATGTGTCTGTACACGCAGACGTCTAGATTCCTTTTTCAGTAAAACACACAAAAAGTATTGTTTCCAATTTCCCGTATATTAATTCTTCGGGACGACGATCTATTTCCCCACGAGAAGTATCATATAGCACCAGATGTCCACCAAAGTATGACCTCGTGCTATTTCTCTCCGAAATAAAAGTTGAAAACCTATTTCCCCACGAATATAAAATTCTATTAGAATATCCCCATAGTTATAAAGATCGAAATCTAAAACCCCATAAAATCGATTTATGGTGGTTTGGAGTTCTAAAACCTCACATTCGAACCAATTGGCATTTTCTTCTTCAACCTTCAATTGTAAACCATATTTTGTTTAAGGTTCTTGATAAAAATAGCACGGATATGTTTCGTCGGATATTTTTTAGTTTTGGTTTAATTTCCATCGATTTGTTGTATGAGATTCAAGATTTTAAATTCGGTTTTCAAAAACCATGAGTAAACCAAATATCGTGGGGAAATATGTTTCAAACTTTTATTCCGGAGAGAAATAGCACGAGGTCATACTTTGGTGGACATCTGGTGCTATATGATACTTCTCGTGGGTAAATAGATCGTCTTCCCTAATTCTTCTTACCTTACTTCAAAATCTAACCAGGTTATCAACGAATTATTATATTTTTCCTACATTTAATAGTGTAGAATACTCGAACCTACCGCTTGTTAAGGTCTGAAAGACAAAGAATAAGTAGATTACATATTGTGATCAGTTCAAAGAAACTCACTTCATTAGAAGGTTTAACTTTTCATAGCTGAAACTGGCTCGACCATTTTGTGTGGCAATCTGCAGTTATTTGTCATGTACAAAACAAAAGTACGAGTCTGTCCCGTTCCAAAATCTGAACATGATCGATGGCTCGATGCTTGATCGGGTTCTGAACTTCTTATACATTGTTTTCACTGCATTCATTTATCTTTGCTTATTTTAAACAATGTTTAAAATATTTCCAGAAAGTTACAGAAGAACAAATTATCATGTTTTGTAAACCATATATATATATATA